>JAQQSW010020074.1:0-10923 GCA_028646575.1 Pseudocheirus occidentalis
GGAACAGATTGTGGGAGGGGCCTTACAGTGGGATCATTGTTCTGGGCTGGGGGGTAGGGCAAAAAAGGGGAGAAAATTTGTAACTCAAAACCTTGTAGAAATGAATGATATAACCAAGAAAATAAATTAAAATTAAAAAAAATGAAAAGTGCATTTGGTCACTTACCTATTGAGAAATGATTCTTGTTTTTATAAATTTGTATCACTTCTTTATATCTTCAATATGAGACCTGTATCAGAAAGACTTGCTGCCAAGATTTTTCCCCATTTAACTATTTTCCTTTTAACTTTACTGTTTACAAATTTTTTAATTCTATGTAATCAAAAGTGTCCATTTTAATTTCTGTGATCCTCTCTATTCCACGACTGGTCATGTACACTTTCTCTATCCACAACTGCAGAAGATTTCTTCTTCCTTGCTGTTTATAATGTGATCCTTTTCATGTACCCATTTGAAGCTTATCTTGGTAAAGTGTGTGAGATGTTGGCTGTACCTAACTTCTGCCCAAATGCAGTTTTTCCAGCTGTTTTTGTTCAACAACGGGTACTTTGGATCATTATAATTTAGCAGGATTTGGTTTTGATTGTTTTGTTGTTGTTCTTCCCATTTACATTGCTATAGTCATTGTATATGTTATTTTCTTGATTCTGGTTACTTTACTTTCCATCTGCTCACACCAATCTTCCCATGCCTCTCTGTATTCAGCACATTTATCTCCTTACAGCACAATAATATTCCACTGTATTCATGTATCACAATTTGTTTAGCACTTCCCCACTTGAAGGATATCTACAATTTCTTAATTCTTTGTTACTATGAAAAGTGTTGCTATAAATGTTGGTGTATATGGGGCTCTTCATTTTCTCACTGACTGGGAAAGGAATCTGATGGTAGAATCTCTGAGTCAAAGACAACTTTGGAAGAGCTTCTTAAAAGTTGTTTAGATGGAAGTTTTTTTTTCCCTCATTCTATTTAATAAATGCCTAAAAATGTTTTACAGCATAATGGCAGGGGGGAGGAGGGAGAAGAAATTTAATTCATCACAAATTAGCTTCATGAAATTAGAGGTGAAAACAAATAAAATCAGACTGAAGTCATTTCAATTCAACAAAAGGTTTTTGAGCATCTCTCTAGTGAAATGAGGTAAAATTCGATGTTTTCAGGCAAATTCAGACTAGAGAACATCTAGTCCCGAACACTAGCCTCCAGCAAAATTAAGGAATACTTGGATATGTCTAAAGTTGAACATTATTTCATTTTCATTTAAAGTCAACAAGTATGTGCCACCAGAGGGAATGGTGCTTAAGGTCCATGCCAAGACTGAAACCAAGGGGATGAAATGCGACAGCACAAATGCCTTCTACCGAGTCACTCTTTAGGAGCCACCTGCTCTATCAGTTTTGGAAAAGAAAAGGGTGAATCAGGGAAGAACTGCATCCTAGACCTGAACTGAATCAGTTTACACAACTATGAAGGAAAATTAGCCACCACATCAAGAGCTTCCAAATATAGCTTCAAAAAACTCCCAGAATCTTCCTGATAATGTGGATGTTTTTTAAGATTATCTCTGTGAAGAAGAAAGCAGCACATACACATGGTTGCCACAGTCCATTTCAGGGATGCCTCCAACTACAGACATATTTTACTCATTCACCCATCCTAAAGGACAATCAAACTTTGTATATCCTCTGACCCAGCAATACCACCATTAGAGGTCTGTATCCCAAAGAGATTAGGAAAAAAAAAAGGAAAAGAACTTATATTTACAAAAACAAATTTTGTGATGGCAAAGAATTGGAAACTGAGAGGATACTCATCAATTGGGGAATAGCTGAACAAATTGTATATGATTGTGATGGAATATTATTTTGCTATAAAAAATGACAAACTTTCAGAGAAACCTGGACTGATGGAAAGTGAATTGAGAAGAACTAGGAGAACTGTGTACATAGTAACAGCAATATTATAAGGTTGATCAACTGTGAAAGACTTAGCTATTCTCAGCAATACAATGATCCAAGACAATTCTGAAGGACTTATGATGAAAAATACTATCTACCTCCAAAGAAACAACTGATAGGCATCGGAATGCAAGTTGAAGCATTTTTTAAAACTTTTTTTCTCCTTTCTTTTGCAATAAACTAATATGGAACTGTGCTTTGCATGGCTGCAAAACCTGTATCAATTTGCTTGCCTTCTCAATGGGGGGGGGGGAGGGAGCAGAACAGAGGGAGAGAATTTGAAATTCAACATTTTTTTAAAAACCAAATGTTAAAGACTGTTTTTACATGTAATAAAAAAGTTAAATATTTTTCTTAAATTAAATACAGCTGGGAAAATAAGCAGGAACTGAAGTCTTCTGGCTTTTGAATATCAGTCTAAGAAGCTGGTATTTCATCTAGGTCACTGTCACTGAAAATGTTCCAATTCCCTATGCGTTAGGAAAAAGCCCTAAGGAGAAACTGAAAATCAGGGAGAGAGGAAAAGGAACAGGAAGAGAGAGGGGGGTAGAGGGAAAGAAAGAGAGAGAGAGAGAGAGAGAGGAGAGAGAAGTGTATGATCAAAGGGACAGAGACAGAAGGGGAGGAAATCAAAGGCACAAGCAGAGGGAATGGTGGTGGAAAAGGACAAGAGCTAATATATCCTTTCCAGTCTAAGTAAATGAGGAAAAGTGGGATGATGCTGAGGTGAGATGAATGGTGAACCTGGGTAGAAGGGAGAATTTCTCCCCCCACCCCAATTTATTTATTTATTTTTAGTTTTCAACATTCATTTCTAACGAGATTTTGAGTTACAAATTTTTCTCCTCATCTTTCTCCTACTCCTACCCCAAGATAGCAAGCATACTGAATACTCCCTTCCCCCAATCTGCTCTTGTATCCTCCCTCACCCCCCCCAACTTTCTAGTAGGGCAAGATGGATTTCTATACCCCAGTACCTGTATATCTTATTTCCCAGTTGCATGTTAAAAAAAAAAAAGCAATTTTTAAAAAAACATTTGTTTTTAAAACTTTCAGTTCCAGATTTTTTTCCCTTCTTCCCTCTTCACCCATCCCCTGGGAAGATAAGCATTTCAATACAGACTGTACATGTGTAGTTACGTAAAACATTTCCATAGTAGTTATATTGTGAAAGACTAACTAGAATTCCCTCCATCCTATCCCTGCCCCCCCATTCTATTTTCTCCTTTGACCCTGTCCCTTTTCAAAAGTGTTTGCTTCTAACTACCCTCTCCTCCCATCTGCCCTCCCCTCCATCATTCCCCCTCTTATCCCCTTCCCCCCTATTTTCCTGTAGGATAAGAGACCCATTTGAGTGTGTATGTTATTCCCTCCCTAACCAAATTCAATGAGAGTAAGGTTGATCCATTCCCTTTCACCTCCCTGCTCTTCCCCTCCACTGTAACAGTATTCTCTTGCCTCTTTTATGAGATAATTTACCCTAATCTATCTCTCCCTTTCTCCTCCCAATATATTCCTCTCTCACCTCTTATTTTTTTAGATATCATCCCTTCATATTCAACTCATCCTGTGTCCTGTCTATGTATACATGTATGCACATATTCACACCCTCACATATATTTATAAACACATACACCCTCCTATACAAATACACACACACACACACACACACACACACACACACACATATATTCCCTTCAACTATCCTCATACTGAGAAAAGCCTTATGATTTACAATGGTCATTTTTCCATGTAGGAATGCACATAGTTCAACTTTAGTAAGTTCCTTATGATTTCTTTTTCCTGTTTACCTTCTCATGCTTCTCTTGTTTCTTGTATTTGGAAGTCAGATTTTCTGTTCAGCTCTGGTTTTTTCATCAAGAATGCTTGAAAATCCTCTATTTCACTAAATGACCATATTTTCCCATGAAGCATTACACTCAGTTTTGCTGGGCAGGTGATTCTTGATTTTAACACTACCTCCTTTGACTTCTGGAATATCATATTCCAAGCCCTTTGATCCCTTAATGTAGAAGCTGCTAGGTCTTGTGTTATCCTGGTTGTGTTTTCACAATACTCTAATTGTTTCTTCCTAACTGCTTGCAGTATTTCCTCCTTGACCTAGGAACTCTGGAATTTGGCTATAATATTCCTAGGAGTTTTCTTTTGGGGATCTTTTTCGTGAGATAATAGGTGAATTCTTTCCATTTCTATTTTGCCCACTTGTTCTAGAATATCAGGGCAATTTTCCTAGAGAATTTCTTGAAGGATGATTTCTAGGTTCTTTTTCTGATCATGGCTTTCAGGTAGTCCAGTCATTTTTAAATTATCTCTTCTGGATCTATTTTCCAGGTCAGTGGTTTTTCCAATGAGATATTTCACATTGCCTTCTATTTTTTCATTTGTTTGGACCTATTTCATGGTATCTTGATTTCTCATAAAGTCATTAGCTTCCAATTGCTCCCAATCTAATTTTGAAGGAATTATTCCCTTCAGTGAGTTTTTGAAATTCCTTTTCCATCTGGTAAATTCAGTTTTTTAAGACATTCTTCTCCTCACTGGCTTTTTGGGCCTCTTTTGCCATTTGGGTTAGTCTATTTTTTAAGGTGTTATTATCTTTAGTGTTTTTTAGGGTCTCCTTTAGTAGGCTGTTGACTCGCTTTTCATGATTTTCTTGCATCATTCTCATTTCTCTCCCCAATTTTTCCTTCACCTATCTTACTTGATTTTCAAAATTCTTCCTGAGCTCCTCCAAGGCCTGTAACCAATTCATATTTTTCTTGGAAGCTTTTGATGCAGGAGCTCTGACTTCATTGTCTTCTTCCTGTTCTATGATTTGATCTTTTTTGTTCCCAAAAAAGGATTATATGGTCTGTTTGTGCTTCCTCTGCTTGCTCATATTACCAGCTAACTACTTACTTTTGAGCTCTTTACCATGGTAGAACTCTGATTCCAGATTGCAGAGAGCTATGTTCCAAATTGCTGGAGTTTTCACACCTGCCGGAACTATTAGGAGGGTGCCCTCTCTGCAAACTTCACAGACTCTGGCACACTGGCCACACACCCCAGGACTACCACCCAAGACCATGATCCAGATTCAAGCAGGTTAAAGCAAGAGTGATTATCTTCTGAATGGTCTCTTGATCCTCCTATGATCTGTAGGCCAGGAGCTCTGGAAGCAGCCATGCTGCAGCAGCTGCTGCTGTGGCACCTCCAGCCACTTCTCACCCCAGAGGCAGGGACCAGACCACACACTTCTCCAAAAGAGTTCCCGACTGACCTTTTACTTTACTTTTGGTGTTTATAGGTTGAGAAATCTGGAAACCACCACAGCTGCTGATGATTCATTCTCCTGAAGTCTGCTCTAGCTGCTGCTAGTAGGGGCTGCCCTGGGGCCAGAACTCCATGGTTCTGATTTGACTGCAGTTGGCTCCCAGCTCCATGTAATAGACCCTTCCCATCAGCCTGCCAGGCTGCCTTCAGTAGGAGATTTGTTTCTCTCTGTCACTGGGTTCTGTAGCTTTAAAATCTGTTTAGAGTAATTTTTTTTTACATGTATTGGAGGTGGTGGGAGCCACACGGAATTCCTGTTTTTACTCCACCATCTTGGCTCTGCCCCCCTTCAAAGGGAGAATTTTTTAACTGATGATCTCAATTTTCCATATGAATTATGAAGTGAAGTCCCCTGCTGAGAGGGAGGTCTTCATCAACAGGTTCCCAACTGAATGTATGTAGGCTCCTTGACAGCAAGAATTTTTCAGTTTTTGGTTCTCATGCCTAGTACAGAGTAGTTATTTAGTAATTCCTTACTTAACTGATAAGACACGGTTTGGAACTGCCACTGCAAAGAGATGGGATAGAAAGTCAATCAAAGAAGAGAAAAAAGGAGGCAAAAGTGAAGGCCCAACATATGTAGTGTACCAAGTCAAAATTTGTATGGCTTTCTCCAGAAACATTAAGCAGCAGACAGGCAGGGTGCAGAGAAGGCAGGCAATGGGATGAGTGGTAGGGACAGAACAACTAGTCAAAAGATTCAAAGGCCCATGTATAGTTGAACTGGTTAAATATGAAGATCAGTGAGCTGGCAGAAGTGGGGACACTGAGTATGGAGAAGACAAGAGCTAGGGGGACATTGAAAAGTTGTTGAAAAGCATCTGAAGGGCTGTTAAAAGGAAGAAAGGAGTTACGTGTGGTCCCCGGATGGAGGATGCAAAGAAGCAAATTTAAGCAATTTAAGGGGAGCTTCTTGTCAGAGCAAAACAACAACAGAATGAGCTAATTCAAGAAGCAGTGGGCTTCCCTCTCCCTGTAAGTCTTCATGCAAAGGCTAGATGATTACTTCTCAAGGATCTCATACAAGGGATTTCTAGAAATTCTGTAATTTTAAATAGTATGGTCAGATAGATACATTATTTTAGGGGCTGCAGAAAGGATTAGAGAAGAGAAAGAGGATGCTATTACAATCATGTAAGCAAAAGTGAATAAGCAATCAATAGCTTTTATGGAATCACCAAGGCATTATCAATTGTGGTACACCACAGTACATAACTAGAGTATAAGCAAATATCCTAGTGTTATAAAATTCTTAAAATGAAATTTAAGTTTTTTTAATTCATTAAAGAAATATATACCACATGACAATACTGTCTGTCCTGGAGAAAAGAAGGAAAATATGAGAAAATCATGCATCAAATAATGCTGGAACTCCAGAAAGGTTGGTTATTTCAGTCCTATGGAATACTTTCCTTTCCTGTGTTTTCTTCATATATATTCCGAGCAGCCTTGAAGTTAAAAGGGTTTGGAAAGATAATTTTAGAATTCACATTTCTCTGGCCTTGTTGGAGTTTGTCATCTCCAAGTCCTTACATGAATTATTAAAATGTTACTCATTTATAAACTGCTTTAACTTCCCTCCTCCTTCATCTTGTTTTACAGGTTTACTCTTGTAAGCCTCCAGGAGATAAATTCCTCAACAAAGACCAAAAACCAGAGCAGGGAAAGTATTTGGTTCCTAGCAATGCTAGGACATATCCTTCTCTGAGCATCCAGACAAAACACAGCAACAAATGGATCCTCAGATCATGAGACTTGAGACCTGAATCAATAGAGCTGGAAGCTACCAAAAAGAGCTTTCTCCTTTATTCTAAGTTGATCTAAAACATGGGAATCCACATTAATGAGTCATTTCCAAAGGTAAAGCACCCACCAACCTCCAAAAGCAAGTCCTAGAAGGGCCTAGAGGGAAGCAATGGAGTGTTACCAAGGGTGCTTGGTTCTTAAAGGTGGCTACACAGATGATCTTTAGAATCTTACTTTGACTTCTGGGTCTGTTTTGTCACTTGTAAGATGATATGACAATCAGACTAAAACAGCCAGTATTGAAAGGCAACTAGGTGATGTAGTACATGAGAGTTCTGGGTTAAATCCTGCCGCAAACACTTCCTGGATAGGCGATTCTGGGCAAGTCACCTCACCTTTCTCAATTCAGTCTCCCCATCGTAAAACGAGGAGGATAATAGCTCTACCTCACAGGGCAGTTGTGAGAATAAATGAGAGAATGTATGTAAAGCACTTTGCCAACCTTAAAGAGCTATGTAAATGCTTTAAAACTTTCACTTGCTACTATTACCCTCTCAAGCTATCATCCTTTCTCTCTCCTTTCCTTTTCTGAGCCAAATACTGTGAAAAAAGGATCTAGGTTCCTTGTCTCCACTCCTTGTTCAGTCCTAGGCCCTCTGCAGCTGGGCTTCTGACTACCACTCAAATGAAAATGCTCTCTCCAAGCTTATCAAGATCTCTTAACTGCTAGATGTGACCCTTCCCTCTCAGTCACTGTTCTTACCCTATCTGCTACATGTGACATTGCTGACCACCCTCTCTTCCTGGCTATTCTCTCGTTGTTTTCTTCCTGTCTCCTAAGTCTTCCTACTTCCTCTTCTTCCATTCTGTCCTGGAAACCTCCTTCGCTCCCATGGGTTTCACTATCATCTTTATGGAGACAATGCAATTATATGCCCAGCATGAATCCCTCACTCATTTGTCAAATTGATCTTCCTGAAGGACAGTTCTGACCACATTACTCTCCTATTCAACCAACTCCCAAGGTTCCCTATTACGTCTATGATCAATTATAAAACCCTATGGCTTCTAAAGGCCCTCCTACCTTTCCAGTCTTCTTACATCTCATATCCCACTTCCCCATGTCCTCTGCAATCCAATGACATGGGCTGCCTCTTCACTCTCTCAAGTCTGCCTTCTCTCTCGGATTAACTGTTATTTGTCATGTGTAGACCTTGTGTCTATAGAGTTGCCTGCACATCGCCCTTCCCCATTAGACTGTGAGCTTCTTGAAAGCAGTAACTGTTTTCATTTCTCTTTGTGTCCTCGGTACTCAGCACACTTCTTAGGGCATAACAGGCACTTAATTAATACTTGCTGACTAGTAGGAAAGACCAACATTCAGAGTACTATAGAGATGTCTGCTCATCTCTGCTGGTTCAAGAGCCTTTTTTTTTTTTTTTGGTGGATTTAAAAATTTTTTTTCAATCAATTTAAGTCTTCCTTCTCTTCCCCCTTACCCCCCAACATTGAACAAGTAAGGCAAGAAAAACAAATCCCAATACAAACATTTATAGTTAAACAAAACAAATTCCTGTATTGGCTACATCAAAAAAAAAAAAAAAAAAAAAAAGAAAGAAAAATCTCAATCTCCACTCTGAGTTTTATCCCTTCTGTCAGGAAGGGAGTAGGATGTTTTATCATGAGTCCTCTATAATCATGGTGGCTCACTGCATTGATCAAAGTCCTGGAGAATTTTAAAGTTTGGTTTTACAATGTTGTTAGGGGCAGCTCAGTGGCAGTGGATAATGCTGAGTCTGGAGTCTGGAAGATATGAATTCAAATCCAGCCTTAAATAGTTACTCACTGAGTGATCCTGGGGAAATCACCTGATCTCCCTTTGCTTCAGTTTTCTAGTCTGTAAAAATGAAAATGATAATAACATTACCTACATCTTAGGGCTGTCATGAAATTCATGAGATAATTGTAGACCACAGAGCACAGTGCCTGGCACATGGCAGGTGTTAAATGTTAGCTATTATTATTGTTGAAATTTTTGTTCTCTTGGTTCTGCTCATACTTACTCTTCATCAGTTCAAACAAGTCTTCCCTACTTTCTCTGAAACCATCTCTCCTTTGTCATTTCCTACAGCACCATAGTACTGCATGATTTTCATATGCCACAACTCGTTAAGCCATTTCCTCTGAAAGCTACCACCTCTATTTCTAATTCTTTGCCCCCACAAAAAGAGTTGCTTCGCATAATTTTTTCCCCCTTTCTTTGATCTCTTTGGTGCTCCTACTAGCAGTCTTGCTGTGTCAGAAGGTTTATACAGCTTAATAGCTTTCTGGGCACAATCACAAGCTGCTCCCCAGAATAGCTGGACTTATCAAGAACCACTCTGAATACAGGGCAATGCTCTCAAACTCGATCTCAGCAGAGCTGAGGACTGGATGAGAACCTGTCAGCTTTCTGCTCCTGACTCTAAGTGATTGTTTGACAGACTCAGGAGGGAGCTGGGACGAGGGAAGAGGATCCAGGGAATCAGAGAGACCACCCAGAGTCAAAATGAAGAAAAGGCCTTCCCTTGGATGAAACTGATGTTTTCTGAGGACAAGGACCTGGGAGCTGCTTTCCTTTGAGGACTGGATGAGAAACTGTCAGCTTTCTGCTCCTGACTCTAGGGCCTCCCCTTGGACTAAACTGAAGTTTGTTGGAAATCAAGTGGTGGAAAGTTTGTGTAGTTTTCTAAGAACTTTACTTGGAAACTAAAGTTAATGGTTGCCCCATGAGTATAAGATCAGTATATTGTGAATTGTTGATTGAATCAACTCCCTCTTAGGGAAACTAGGTGATTCCTTTTGTTAATTGGTTGATTGAATCTTTAACTTGATTGATTGAATCTTTAAATGTGAAGCTGGTTTCCCCCTTAGGGAAACCAGGTGATTCTTCTCTTGTTCCTTGTTACTTTTCTGTAATAAGATATAATATTGAGACTTTCCTTGTTCTAAATATTGTATACAATATTGCGAATTGTTGATACTGTGAATATTGCACTGAATCTTGATTTGTAATGGAATAAACAGTGTTCACTAATACTGTGTAATCCAAATCTTAAAAGCTGTTCACAGTAGCATTCTTTTAGGAAGCTACTGCTGATTGGCTTTACATTATGGTGTAGTCAGCAGGATTACAAAGTATAGTGCCTCTGTTTGTTCCAGGATCCATGATCCATGGCCATTTAAATTAAAATTGTAAGGCCAAGAATCCTGGAGGGGTGGAATGTAATGGTAATCAGTTTATTGGATACTTAGGGCTAAGTAGATTAGATACTTAGGGCTAAGTAGATCAGATACTTAGGGCTAAGTAGCACCTAGTAACTTAGGGCTAAGTATAGAAGGTAGAACTCCTCCATTGGTGAAAAGGTGTGAATTCCCCTGTTGACTTGGAAGAAGGCTACTGGCTGACACACTCCCCTGTTGACTTGGGAGAAGGCTATTGGCCAGACAGGAGGCCAGTGTTACACATAAGGAAGAATTTTAGAGAGACAGGGAAAATTTTGGATTTGGCTCCTCAGTGAAGCTGACTGAAGACATGAACAGGATGGGACTTTGTTTGTTCGTGGCCTAATTGATCCTTGAGTTCCAGGTAAGAGAAGTCCTGAAGGGTTTGAGGCGTGCTGAACCCTGTGAACTTCAGGGTGTGCCAGGGATTGCCCTGAGGACTGGACAAGGACCTGGGAGCTGTTCATCTCTGAGGACTGGACAAGAGCCTGGCAGCTTTCAGCTCCTGAAATCTAGGTGATTGTCTAGCAGATTCAGGAGGGAGCTGGGACCAGGAAAGAGGATCCAGGGAATCAGAGAGACCACCCAGAGTCAAAAATGAAGAAAAGGCCTCCCCTT
>JAQQSW010020075.1:0-10922 GCA_028646575.1 Pseudocheirus occidentalis
AAAAAACAAGAGACAATAAAAAACCACAGCAAAATTATGTTTTCAAGTGAAAAAACAAAGTAAAGCCAATAACAAGTTCATCCAGTTTTTACCCATTCACTTCCTTCTTACCCACATCACAAGCTATATTTTGGAAAGGCTGAAATATAAGACTTTAGTTTGATGATATCAATTTGACTTGTTGCCCAACAGGTCAACTTATCCTAATTGTACACACACACACATACACACACACACAAACACACACACAAATTAAGAAGGTGAGGCAAGGAGACACCTTTGGGGTGCAGAAGACTCTGCATGGGAGGCAGTGTAATACAGTAAAAAGAATATTGGATTTGCTTCTAGAAGGTGGGGATTCTACTATTTCCAAATCTGCTATGCCACATTCCTCAAATGGAAAAGAGTAAATTAGTTTACATAGTTTGATGACATCCAACTAATCAAACTCAATTCAGCAAAGGTTTATTAAGGACTGGCATTGCTTTGCCCTAGCGATGCAAAATTGTGCAGAGAACAATCATTGCCCTCAGAGAATTTATACTATCCTGGAGGGGGATAGGAATGGAATAGCTTGTACACTGAAAAAGAAATAAAGAAAGGTATTTGACATAAAATGCAAAATAGAATAAGGTAATGTGGCACAAGGGAAAGCAGGCAAGATATATAGCAAGAGAATCTGGATTCAAATCCCAACTCTCCTTACCTTATCAATGAGAAAAATTATTATCTTCTGTTATATTAATAATTTATTATTAATTAGGATCCAGGCTGTTTATTTACTCATTCAGGGACTAGCCTCATAGGTAAATGAACTAGTCCTTAAAGGACATGGCTGATAGATAAGATTTCTTTAATCCTTGGTGAACATATTTCTAGATTTTGGACAGGACACCACCCAACTGGCAGACATTACTTTTGTGTAGAATATAAGCACAATCAGGCAGCTAGGTGGTGCAGTGAATAGAGTAGTGGCCCTGGAATCAGGAGGACCTGAGTTCAAATCCAGCCTCAGGCACAACACAAAACTAGCTAAGTGACATTGGGCAAGTCCCTTAACCCCAATTGCCCCATCTTCCCTCCCCCCAAAAAAGCAAAACAAAACAAAATAATGTAAGCACAATCTAACGTAGATGAATTCCTGCCCCAAATCGATGAACCCATGCTCTTGTCCTCCTTTGTTGGAGCTTAGTGTGACCCGTTTCATAAAGGCTAAAATCAACCTGAATGGTCTGGCTGGAGATGAATTCTCTTATGCAGATTGATGGAAGGGTGACTGAGTTTCTTGATCATGCCAAGTTCTTAGCAGGAGAAGCTGAAGACTGTTAAGCCATTTCCTCATTGAAATATCTGCCAGTTAGGGTTGATTTCTCCTATCAGGGGCATTCCTTCAAAAAAAATAAGACATTAATTATCTCCACTAGTTGTCTCTGGTTACCAAAAGAAATCACTGACCATCAATTTATTGATATTAACTAGTCTGATTAATAAATTGACTTTTAATTACTCAGAAACTGTCTCTCAGGTTTTTTATTTGTCAAAGTCACCTTTTGTTAATTTAGATAAGTCATTTAACTTCTCTGCTTTGCTTATCTGAAAAACAAGTTTGGACAAAGTTTCTGAGCTCCCTTTTACATCTAAATCTATGATTTTGTGATATGATAAGAAATTTAACCTTTCTGTTCCTCAGTTTCCTAATATATTAAAATTGGTGGAGTTATAAAGTCAATTATATTAAAATTCAGTTATCAAAACTTTTTTTTCTTTAAAAAACGAAATATTTCATAGACTCTAGTTTAGAGCCTTCGGTATAGTAGATAGAGGGCTGTACTCAGAGTCATGAAGAATTGGGTTTAAATCTCCCCTTTGACACTTACGAGCTGTATCATCATGACAGCCATGTGGAAACCTAATGTTCACAGTGGCTAATCTTATATTACTAGCTACAGACTTAAGATTTTCAGATAAACAGAGTACTTAAAGTCCCAACTCTCTTTAGACAACTCCTCTCATTAACTGCTAAAATGTCTGGAATACACACTCCTTTGTTTTAAGGCGATATCTCCAGAAGGCTCCTGCCTGATTTTTAAATGCCCATCTGCCTTGAAATCTATGATATTATTAAACTGTGTGATGTTGTTTTTTTAGTTGTTCTTCATATTTGATAGGTTAAAAAGGAGGAAAAACATGTTGTTAGTACCGTTTTTAAGTCTTTAATTTACCTGAAATGTTGTTAATACAATATAGTTATCATTATTAAGTGGAAAGTACAATGGAAATAATAGTATAGAAGGTGTTGCTTTATAAATTCCTTCAGAAAAACCATCCTTTTTTTAGTAATCCCCATATTATCTAGTAAATAGAAGACAAGCAACAAACATCTGTTAAATTGCAGAATGAATGAATGTATAAATGAACAAAATGGAAGAAAATGTATATAACAGTGGAAGGAATAAAGACATGCCACCGTTTAGTGAACATTCAAAAATTTAAGATAGGATAATGCTCAAAGACTAGCAGAAGGACTGACAAAATAATTCGTATCTGAAGAGTAGCTGGGAATAACCTAAAGCAGATGGGTAAGACTGAATTAATTTATCTTGTTATAATAAAAAAAGCAATTCTTATTAAACAACTGTGATCTGATTGTCCTTTCAATAGAAATACTTAGCTACTTCTTGTTGTTCTTGTTCAGTCATGTCCAACTCTGTTACTGGGTATGGGGTTTTCTTGGCAAAGATATTAGCATTGTTTGTCATTCCTTCTCCAGTGGATTAGACAAATAAAAGTTAAGTGACTTTTCCAGGGTCATCTATGCATTTTTCTGGTGAAAGACTTTGCTTAAGGCAGACATCCTCCTGACTCACCAAGGCCTGTTAATTATCGTCAACCTGGTTTAGTCCATCTATGGAGATGGTTTTACCAGGCCATGTTTGATGTACAGGTTATAGCTTCTCTGAGCACAGGTAAGAGTTGTGTGACAGGTGACCACCAAAGTGGATAATCAGCCATACAAAAGACTCATTCATTCCTCTAGGCTGAGTCAAATCTTCCCCTCACCTCCAAAAGTAGAGTACTCTAATAGTTGACCCAATCCCAAATAAAAGAACAACTGTACTTGTCCATTTTATGCCCTAGTTCTGTTTAGGGTCTAACAAAAGCAGGGGAAGATTGCTAAAGAACAGTCAACCATAGGACAAAATGCAAATAATACAATGAAATGTTGACCAGAGTAAGAATGAGTAAAAATTGAGCCTCCTTTATCCTTGGACAAATGTGAAGTATTCATTCCTATCTTCTCAGAGCTACTTCTTATAACACAACCAATGCTGTTCTGATTTCTGTACCTGTGAGACTGCTGAAAATTTGCTTTTAATCATTATTAAGTAATGCTGACTTTTGTAACAGCTGTTGAAATAAATATTACTGACAATTCAGCATAAGAGGAAGCTTTGCGTAATTAAGGGGTCTTAAATATTTTGTGTATGCATCATGGACTCCTTGGGCAGTCTGGTGAAGCCTATGCACGTCTCCTCTGAACAACATTTTTAAATGAATAAAATTAAATGCATAGGATTACAAAGAGAACCAATTATATTGAAGTACCTTGGTCAAAATATTAACACAAACAATAAAAAAAGCCTATCTGTATGAGCATGGGCTAACTAGACAGAAGTTTAATATTCTTGGTGAGTAATTAGATCCTGTTAGTTCCAGGTTTGGAATATACAGGTAAGCTGAGTCCTGGAAATTTTAGCGTCCTCAGTATATCCTGCCCTGCTAATGTGTCTGGAATATAGATGACTCAAGTGTTTCCTTTGTGTTATGGGAGTATCTCCACAAAGTGATCACTAGAATGCTGACTTCTGAAGAATGAGAAGAAACCATGAAAAGCAACTGATTCCCTCAGCGGCTCAGAATCACCCTGAGCATCAGATTCCTAATCTACAAATTGAGGACAGTAATACCTGTAGTTCCTGCCTTTCGTGAAGTTACACCAAAACTCAAATGAGATCATTTCTGTAAAGTACTTTTTAACCTTAAATATTCCTGTTATTGTTGTGGTTGTTAATTTCTGCTTGAGAACACTGCTGTTGCTTCTTGGGATGCTCCATCAAAACTGCTGTGAGAGGAAAAAAAGACACAACAAAGTATTTATTAGGAAAAGACACTGTGCCTCTAGTGCATAAATGAATTACTGCACACATCCTTCAAAAGTCACAGAATAACCCCCAAAGGCACTTGGTTTAAATCCTTATATTTTTGGCAAAGTTGAGTCAGAACTGTCACAAATGAGTTATTGTCTATTGTATTTCAATACTTCAAAAGATTAGTGACTTCATTAATGCCTAGGTTACTTCTCCACACTTTTATCATTTTGTGAGCTTCTGTAACCAAACAAATTAATTACCTAATGATCAAATTTCTTGTGACTTGACTCTACAACCTTAGATGGCCTAACCTTTAACCAAAATACATATGGTCTTCCTATAGACCCTGCTCAAAACCTTTCCAAATTGGAAGGATATGCCTAAGCTTGTGTTCTGTCATTGCCTCCAAAATCTTTGGGCATCTTTAGACCATGATAACAAAAATGTGACAGGACATTAATTGAAGGCTGTTCAGTTATTTTTCAGTTGTATCTCACTCAGCATGACCCCATTTGGAGTTTTCTTTGCAAAGATACCTAAGTGGTTTGCCATTTCTTTCCACATCTCATTTTACAGTGGAGGAAACAGGCATACAAGGTGAAATGACTTGTCCAGAGTCACACAACTAGTATGTCTGAGACCAGATTTGAACTCAAGTCCTCCTGACTCCAGGCTTAGCGCACTATCGACCATGCCATCCAAGGGATAAAATGTTCTTTTGAAAAGCATTAAGTGGCAATGATTATTTGAAGCATAACCAACATTTACATAAATCTTTATGTTTTTTTCAAAGAACCTTACATATATTATCAAATTTGATCTTCAAGCAACTGAGTTGTGGCACAAGGATTACTGGTCAGTTAACAAGCATTTATTATTTCTCATTTAAATGATAAGGAAACTGATAGGATAAATGACTTATGTAAGGCCACGCAGATATAAAGAATCAGAGGTGCAATTTGAACCCATCTTCCTAACTACCATTATGTGACTGCCCTAATTCTCAGCTCTTAGGAAGTCCTCTCATTTCTAAACTAATGTTTATCACCATTACCTATGGAGTTATGCCAGACACCATGTTTCCATATATATAAATATGTAATAATTTGATATGGATTTGGTGCTAGAAAAATGTGCAGCATAAATTAGTTGCTCTCATATGGAGATCTGCAAAATATTTTAATATTTAAAAAGCATTCTTTTACTAAGTGAAGTGGCATACACCTATGGGACCTCCTAATATAGAATCTGAGGTTGGTTTGATCTCTTGAGCTCAGGATTTCCAAGCTATTAAGCTGATTATTTGTTTACACATGATCTGGAACCAATAAAACGAGGTCTCTGTGTTGAATGTCATCAGGCTGTCTAGGGAGGGTCAAATCGACTCAGGTCAAAGTCCCAGGGTTGAAGACTGGTGGGATTGGATTTGTGAATAGACTCTGTACTACTAGCTTGGGCAAGATAGTGAGATTAAGTATCAAAAATAAAACAAACTAAAAGGAGTCCTTTTAATAATGATAATAATTTTTAAATCTTGGGAACCACTGGAGAAAACCAAATCCTCCCTGTTTTAGTATAAGCCCATTCCAAATTCATTTACTCAACAAATATTTGTTAAGAACACAGTAGATTTACAGAATGGAGTACTGAATAGAGAATAAAGTCAAGAGAGAATAGAGTGCTGCCCTCAGTGAAAACAGAAAACTGGTTGTTGTCACACAAGCATGATTCCCTCATATTCTTAACGATGAACAATTGAACATCGGGGAAGCTATGTGATTTTGCCCAATGTCCAGAGGTTAGGAAGTTGGAACATGATCTAAGAGTAGAACCTGGTATTTTCAGATTCCTAGTTCAGTACTTTTCTCATATGCTGTGATTCCATTCTCATTACTATGAAGAGAAGGAACCAACTATCTTCTTTCTCCTCTATCATAATAAAACAGATATTAGCTTTGTCCTTAATAGGGTGCAAATAAACCTCCTTCAAAGTAAAGATTAATTTGTTCTTTCTGCAAAACAAAACAAAACAACAACAACAAAAACAGAGAATACGTATACACTGAGACTATGTGCATGGCACATATTTAATATTTTACTTTTAGAGGAAATTTCAAATTGACTGCAAGTGAAAATATAAAGCTAAACAAAAATAAGAAGCTTGATTTTAACTTAGCTTAACTATCATTTGAGAATTTCCATAGTACCCCAATCAAACTCTTAGTACTTACTCTGCTCTCTCCCTGGGGATCCAAGTAAATTTAGTCTAATATTCTCACCAAATTGTTATAGTTAACACATGGGGTATTTGGTGACATGGATCTATATGTTGATGAAATCTGACTGCCCACTTTAATTTCCCTAAGGACCTCATATTTGTTGAATACCAAGCATCAAGAAGTCACTTTTTATTCACAATGCAGGACTTACTTCTACCTGCAAATGCATACATTCAGATGGGGCATTGCAGTGTAAAATTAATTTTGTCTTTTTATAGCAATCACTTTAATATCATTTCCTGTGATATATGGAATCTGTGACAATGAGATGTGGAGTATGAGAGAGGTACCCAGAGGAAAATGGGCAATTACTAGAGATGTCCTAGTGAAAGAGTTTAAGAATTTGATCTTGAGAGAGAAATATCTATTTGTATCTTCCTTGTCACTTCTCCCCTAATATTTGTTAATCTCTCAGATGAAGCCACTTTCCAGTAGTAGATTGAGATCTCTCAGGCTCCTGAGACAAGATATTCCTTGAATTTAGGGAATAATCTGACATTGTTGGTCCCAGGCTTGGAATCTGAAGGTTAACATTGCTGAATGTTACAGATCCCTTAGGACCTTCTCTTGCCCTCAGAAACTGAATAATTTAAGAGCCTGGATAAAGTCACTTGTCCTCTGCCTGTCTCAGGTTCCTCAAATATGAAGTGTAGATAAGGATATGGCTTAATTCCCACAGTCATTGGGAGAATTTATTGAGATAGTAAGATAATATAAGAACAGGGTTATAGTCAGCAGGGTTATCAGCACTGGTTTATAGTCAGCATTTAATACTTCCTTCCTTCCTTCCTTCCTTCCTTCCTTCCTTCCTCCCTTCCTTCCTTTCTTTCCTTCTTCCTTCCTTCCTTTCCTGATGACCCACTACATATTATCTAAGTCTCTTCTTTGGGTTAAGGGAATATATTCAGAAGACTGCTAGTATGAAAGTTTGTGATGTGTGAGACCCGTTAGCACTGAGACAACCCACCAGCAGGGAACATATGCAACAGATTAACTATTTGCACTCTGAGGAATAAAATGCAAGACAGGTTTTAAATGTGAAGTCAGGAAAGGTCTGGAGCATGAGACATTGGTTAGAAAGCTAGAGAGCATCATGGAATTGTTAAGTATAATGGGGAGAAATTGGTTAGACCATTCAAGTAAGAAGAGGAAATCTATCTTTAGGCGTTAAAGCAGTATCAAGCATTGGATTCATCTTTATGTAGCCCTTAATCTGGCTCTTTTCCTAATGCACATATTCTTAATCTGGAATCCATAAACTCCATTCCACCTCCCCCCCCCATTTTGATACAATTTCTGTATTTCATATATTGATTTTCTTTGTAATCCAATGTATTTTATTTTATACATAAGAAAAAATCAAAGCAGTATTCTGAGGAATCCCATAGACTGCACCTGCTGCCAAGGGGAACCATGCCAAAAAAAGTTAAGAAAACCTTCCTTAATGAGTCAGATTATGGCATAAAATATCCATCCATCAATGGCGAAGAGGTCCTTTGTGGGGTTTGATTACTATGCTTCTATCCATTGGTTTTCGAGGAAATCTAATTGACAACTTTATAGGAAAGGAATGGTTGTAAAGCCTTATCTTTGTAGGCACCTGACCATTTTCTGGAACTAATTTGTAGATTCATCATTTACCTAATGTCTCCATTATTTACTACTGGTTGTCTCTCCATAAGCTAACTATCTTGTGTTTTTCCTGAACATCAATATTTTGGTAGCAATACTAAGCAAAGTGGAGAGTTGTACCCTCTGATTCTTCTGAACTGGGAAGATAGCAAGGAGGATAGTTAAGTAATTGCTAAGTCAAGTTATATAGTGGTCATGAGCCCCAAATGCTTTTAATCCCCAAAGACTTGAAAACATAGATTACTAGTGAGCTGTGACGTAAGACCAGGTATCTACATGTAGAGAACAAAGCCTGCCATGTCATTCTTAGAGACATATTTATAGACATGCGTTGGAAAAGCCTATATGCTGAATCCATTAAACATTCCACTTACACTTCTGTACCAACATATTTAGGAGAGCGTCATTAAATTGCTTGGTTGCTGGTCCCCTTGATAATGGTATATTCCAGGCTTAGAATTCATGATTCCTGTTAAGCTGAACATCAACTTGAGTAACTGTCTTTCAAAATCTCCAACCTGATTGCAATGAATACTGCTAAAGAAATAATACTCTTGTCCATTGTGGAAGGCTTGGTCCTCTTTTTGGTAACTGTGTGTATAATTAGAAACCACCAAAATCACCACTGAAATGTTGCCCATAGGACCATAGAACCAGAGCTGGTAGTGACCTTCAGGATCATCTATTCGGACCTCCACATTTAATAGATGAGGAAACTGAGTTTCAGAGAAGTTAAGAGAATTGCCTGAGTAAATGTTAAAGCTAGTTTTTGCACTCAGCTCCAGTGACCCCAATTCCAACCTTTTTCCCACTGCACAATGCTGTTTGCTGGAAAAGAAGTTAATGCATACTAGACTGGAAGCCTTTTTGCTCTTTAATGCTTCCACGACAGTCCAAATGCCTAATACTCTCCTTTGAAGATAATGAGCATAAGCATCTACATGATCCAAAGGGATTTTTGCCCATCTCTACCTGAAATCAAATATTATATAAAACTGCTAAGTGACCACCCACTTGAAAACCAAGTAGCAAAAAATACAGCCTTCTTTAAGTTTTTGCACCAAAAGCACATAACATCAGAGCATGCAGGTACTAATCTCCAGCTGGTTACCAGCAGCATTCTGTCAATGAGATTTGTCTCCAAACAGTGTTTAGTGTCATAAAAAATCTTGCATATCTGAATCTAGTAGTGTAATGATGCCCCTCTCTTCACTAGCATGGCTGTCTTCAAATGATATTGCTATCCTTAACAAAAACAAACAAGCAAATAAACAAAAAGATGTGGAGATGTAAGGGAGGAGACCAATCAGTTCCCATGGAAATACAAAGGCCAATATGATAATGAGTATGGAGGAAGCTCAATTTTTCCCAATAGAAAGGCCAAAGACTCATATCTGAACTTCAAAATGCTGCTCAAGTCAACTTGTTTCCTTAGGTTCTCTCCAAAGACCAGTCCCAAAACAGAATTATCATTTACTTCTACTTCAGACCTTAGCTTCTTCTTTTCTTGGGGGCTATATATTCGAATGTACAGAAACCTAGCTAGGAAACCCAATACAGCCAGACTGTGGGTGTATTAACTCCTCTTATTGGCTCTGTTTCTCTACTCCTTCTAAGTGAGTTTGTAGCTAAAGTTCTTGTGCTTTATCTAAATCAGAGATTCTTAATCTGTTTGGTGACATAGGCTTTTTCACTAGTGAAACCTACAGACCCCTATCAAAATCTTTAAAATGCATAAAAGAATATACACAAAATAAAGAGGAAACCAGTTACAATGAAAAACACTTAAGGAAAACAAAACAAAACATAAACATAAACAAACAAGCAAACTAAAACAAAAAAATAAACAAAACAAAACACAAACAAACAAGCAAATTAAAATGTTTTCAGTGCCCAGGTTAAAAACTCTTGCTCCATAGGGTCTTTCTCATCCCCCTTCCCCCCTTTTTCTTTTACTTTCTCAGGACATTTTCCATTTCCTTTGAAAAGCACAAATCAAGGGCCAGCATAAGTTTATGAATTCCGTCATCAAATTGGTGTTCAGTTGTTTAGAGTCATAGATGTGATAGTTATAATTCATTTTCAATGTCAGGACATGTGTTCACACAAATATTATAGAAATGTAGCTATTGGCTAATTTTTCTATAAAGCTTTAAGCTTTGCAAAGTGCTTTAAAATATTATTTCACTTGATCCTCACAATATCTCAGTGAATTCATGCCATTAGTATCTCATTTTAGCAAACTGGGAATCTAGGACTAAGAGAATTTAGTAACTAGCCTCGAGTCACTGTTCTATTAATTGTCTGAGGCAATGTCTCAGGACTTCCGGACTCTAAGTCTATTCATTTTATCACCACCCTGCCAATACAAGGCAGACTCACATGTTTGACATGTTTGACCTAGTCCTAAGAATTCACACAACGTATTGTAGAAGGAAGTAGTTGTTTACCTGACTTCTCTGGGTACATGCCTAGGCATATCCAGTTAAGAGGAAACCCAGTGGTTTCATGGGTTGACAGGCACTTGAAAATGATGAATGATATTGAAGAAGTAATCCTTGAACTTTAAGTAAGTTACAACAAGCCAATAACTCTCAATCATACTTTAGACTTCATGTAGGCAGAAAGGTTTGTGAGAAGCATGTTGGATTTAGAATAACAGCATCTGGGGTCAAATGTGGCCTCTCTAATGGCTTCAGTGTCTTCAATTGTAAAATGAGTTGAGTTGGATTATATGAGCTCCAAGTCCCTTCCAGTTTTAAATGAATGATCCTTTATTTTCAATGCAAAGAAACTGAGGCCCAGACTGTTTAAGCAGTTACCTCAAAGTAAAACAATGACAACAACAACAAAACTTAAC
>JAQQSW010020076.1:0-10922 GCA_028646575.1 Pseudocheirus occidentalis
TATATATATATATATATATATATATATATATATATATATATATATATATAGTTCTCTTGATTTTCCTTATTTCTTTTCTATATCGGTTCAAGAGGTTTCCTATGTTATTCTGCTTTTGTCATAGTCATTATTTCTTATGGCACAATATTCCATTACATTCATATGGATGCCCTCTGAGTTTTCATGATATTACTCTTCCTTGGTTCTCCCACCATTCCTCCTGCTCCTTTCCAGCACCCTTTGCAGGTTCATTTTTTCTGTCCCTTCCCCTAACTGTGGGTGCACCAGAAAGCGCCAGGCTCTCTTTGCTTTTTTCTTTATGCTCTCTCATTTGGTGATCTCCTCAGTTCCCATAGGTTCAATTATTCTCTCTTCATAGATGATTCTCAGACCTATATGTTCAGCCCCAGTATTTCTCCTGAGCTCTTGTCCTAAATCATCAATATCTCCATTTGAACTGGATATCTTACAGAGATCTTGTTTAAGTATGTCTAAAATGAAGCTTATTCTTTTTTATCCCCAACTCATTCCTCCTTTAAACTTCTCTTTTAAAAACGGCACCACCATTCTTCCAGTTATACAAGTTGGCATCCTTGGTAACCTTGACGTGGTTACTCTACATACCTGAACAGCTGACACGTGTTCCCTTTCTCTGTATTCATATAGCCATCAGCCTATTTCAATGCCCATCATCTCTTATGTAGACTATCTCAATAGCCTCCTAACTGGTCTCTGTGCTTGAAGGTTCTCCCTTATTCATTCTGTCCTCCACATAGGTATTTAGCTATTTCCAGGATTTGATATTCCTTACTTGACCTGTGTTCAAGTCCTTGGCTCGCATTTACCACCTGGGAGCCTTGGAAAAGTAATTTCACTCGCATGGCTCTCTTCATTTCTAGGATGAGGGGCTTGGACTAGATAGCATTTTAGGGTTGTGTTCAGCTTTAAATTCATGATCTTATGATTCAAGTGAAATTTACAACTGGGATGCAAGCAAAGCAGGAAACCCACAAATAATAAAGACCACATGGTCATATTAAAAACATAAGAAGCCTTTGGTAAAGTACATCATCTTAACATTTTAAATTGTAAAATATAAGACTACAAGAATCTTTCCTTTGTGTGATTGAAAAGTATGTATTTGAAGCCGCAAGTTAATATTATATACTTTGGGAGAAAGTGGATGGACATTTACACTAAAAACAAGTATAAAACCAGTCATCTATCAATCAGAAAGTATTTTTTAAATGTCTCCAATATTTCAGACATTTGTCTAAGTGCTGGGGCTACAAAGACAAGTCCTTCAAGGAGTTTACGTTCCAACAGAGAGGACGATATGTACCTGTACAAGTATACATGTAATATAAGGTGGTTTGGTGGGTTTTTCATAGAGAGAACACTAATGACTGAGGGGAATCAGAAGGAGGCCCTTGAACTGCACCCTAAAGGAAACTGAAGAGTTCATTCCAGGCACTGGGAAAGCCAGTGCAAAAGTACAGAGATAGGACATGGGGCTTCTTGTGTATAGAATGAAGGGTAAGCCAATGGGGCTTGATCTCAGAGTGTGTGGAGGGTAGTGATATGTAAGAAAGGTAGATGATGAATCCCTGGAAAGGTGGCAAGGACCATATTGTGATGGGCTTTAAATGGCAATCAGAGGCACTGATATTTGATTCTAGCAAAAATAAGGAGGAACTGGAATTTGCTGAGAAGGTAGATAACATGATCAAACCTATACTTTAGGAAAATCATTTCAGCAACTATGTGGAAGACAGATTAGATTGAGGAGAGATTTGAGATAGGAACCCCAATTAGGATGCCTTTGAAATGGCTCAGACGGGACATGAGAGGGCATGAACTAGAGTGGTCACTGTGTGAGTCACGAGAATTTAATCTGGTCTAATGCAAGGCTAACTAAGCAAATAGAAATGACAAGATTTGTCAACTTCTTTGATATGGGGGGTGAGTGAGTGTGAAGAATCAAGGATGGTACTGAGATCATACACTTCTGTGACCAGAAAGATAATAGGAGGAGGAGGTGGGTCTGAGGGGAAAGAGATTGGGTTTGGAATTGGATATGTTGAAATTGAGGTATGAGAATGAAACTCAGGACGGGGAAATAAAAAGCGACTTATCCATAAGCATCAATCCTATTTGACATACTCTTAAAATGTTAGTAATTAGACACTGTCAGATATGACTGCCTAATGGTTTTCCTTTGTTAAAATGGAAGGCTTTAGAGCAGCAGTTCTCAACCGGTGGGTCGCGACCCCTTTGGGGTTGAATGACCCTTTCACAAGGGTCACCTAAGACTGCTGGAAAACACATATTTCTGATGGTCTTAGGAACCGAAACACCGCTCTTCTATCCGTCTCCAGGTGTGGGTCTGCCCACATGCAGATATGCCTACATACGCATATTAAAGGGTCACAGCATTAGGAAGATTGAGAACCACTGACCTATAGTGTGTGTAGAGAAGTTATAGCTAGAAATGACTGTGATGTGAAATTGTGTCATCAATAAATCTTTAAAGCCAAAGAGAGAAAGGTTAACAAGAACAATAAAGATATTAAAAGAATCATCACTGACAATGAAGAAACTAGAAACATCTCTCTTTGTAGAGGATGTGATTACATATCTACAAAAGCCCGCACAGTCAACAACAGAATTAATTGGAGTAAAATTAATCCTATAGAGTATCATGGGATAAGATTATAATATAAATAATTTTTTTGTTTATAGACTTCCCAAAAGAATCAAGGTTAATTGGGAAAGAAGTAGCTTTTATAATAACAACAAAGAGTATCATATATTTGATATTAACTTACATACATGAAATCTATATAAAGACAATTTCAGAATGTTTTTGACAGAAATCAAAGGAAAACTGCCCAGAGGGGTGGGGACTCTGACTCATTGTTAGATTAAAGAAATATAGTAAAATTGTGAATACTTCCCAGACTAATTTACAGATTGAACATAATACCAACCCAAACATTAATAAGTTATTTCTGGAGGGGGTGGGGAGACGTTTTGTTCAGGCCTTTAATTTTTGTCAGTATAGTGAAGACTGACAGTATAGAAACAATATTTACCACAAATATAGCAGACAAAAACCTGAAATCTAGAACCTATTGGAGATGTGTAGTGGGTACATAAACCTGTCTTGGGGGCTCTGCTAATCACACATGTACTATCACTGAGGAAACCGGCTTTACCAAAGTAGGTCAGCAACAGCTCGGCAAACTAATAGTCTTGTCATGTGCCAGGAGCATTGAGTTAGATGACTTTTCTAATGTCATACGCAATCAGCAGACATCAGAGGTGGAACTGGAACTCAGGTCTTCCTGGCAAGTTTCTATTCACTGTGCAACTCTGCATCTCAGGTCATTTTGTGGAATTACCCAAAATCCTGATAAAATTCATATGGGAACATAGACAGGAAAGAATATCAAGAAAAGCAATAAAGATAACTATAGATTTGTCTGATCAAATTTGTAATGTATTCTAGAGCAAGAGTTATTAAAAACTGTCTGGTACAAAAGACAACAAACAGACCGATGGAACAGAATAGAAAACCCCGAAATACAGAAATAGCAACAATTCTCCCTCCCTCTCTCTCTCTGTCTCTCTCTCCTTTCCCTCCTTTCTTCTCCCTCCTTCTTTTTCTTTCTGTTTCTCTGTGTGTATGTATATATATGCATATGAAGAAATATGTAAATATTTTAAAGCACTTTTGAAATATATATACACACATATGTATTGTATGTGTATATGCACTGTATGTGTGTGTATGTATTCACTCAGTATTTGACAAACCTATGTTTTGAAAGACCCAGGGAATGGAATCAATATTCAATAAAAACTGTTAGGAAAGTTGGACAGTAAAAACTAGGTTAAATTCTATATCAGCCATCTAAATATTTTTTAAAATGTAGAATGCTAAAAGAAAAAGGAATAAGAACATTTCCACCAATCAAGCAAATAGAAGAAACTATTGGAGACAAAGCCAATGCATTTGTTGTCTTTCCCATAACATCTAGACACTCAGTTTGGTCACTTGAGTCATCCTAACCAAGTCGAATGAGGCCCCTTCTTTGCACAGGGTCCAGCACTGGGAATTCACCTGGCTGACTGGCCAGGGATGCCCTGAAAAGAAGACAGCTGGGTGGTGCAATGGATAGAGTACAGGACCTGAAGTTATTAAGATTCATCTTCTTAAGTTCAAATCTGGCCTCAGATACTATGACTTGCAAGTCACTTAACCCTGTTTGCCTCAGTTTCCTCCTCTGGAAAATGAGCTGGAAAAAAATGGTAAACTACTCCCAATATCTTTGTCAAGAAGACCCCAAATTGGGTCATGAAGAGTTAGACATGACCAAACCTACAGACCAACAAAAGCCCTGATAATCTTTTGCAAGCACAGAATGCATTTTATCAACTCATAGATAAAATGCAATTAATAGTCAATGAACATTTATTAAACACTTGTTCTGTGTCAGGCCAAGTGGGTACAGCAGTAGGCTTTTCTGTATGTGTCTTCCCTATGCTAATATGTCATCTCCCCTTAAAGAGGATAAGCTCCTTGAGGGGAGGAACAATTTCAGTGTTTTGGTTTTGAATCCCTAGCTTCTAGCAAAGGTGCCTGACACATAGAAAGCATTTAACAAATGCCTCTTGAGTCGTTTATTGATTCTTCATGCAGAAGTTCACCACACTAATGGCATCTTAGATTTCTGTGAATATATGTGGGTGCATACACAGCACATATATTTATGTATATAACAGACGTACATATATATACATATATATATATATATATACTCTGTATATGTACGTGTGTGTGTGTGTGTGTGTGTGTGTGTGTGTGTAGACTAGGGTTTATATTTGTGAATTAATTAGCACAGGAAAATCTTGGGTGAGGATGTTCCCTCTAACCCTGCAGAGCAGCACCTTCTTAATTTACAATCTTAGAGAGTTATCTAGAGCAGAGACCTCACATGCGCCTGCACTGTGGTCTGCAACACCTCTGAGTGAGACCTGAAGCAGATTAAACTGTAATTGGAAAACATTTAACAAAATGAATTTAAATGAAATAGAGTATAGCTAATGTTAATACATGGTTTTCTAAGTCATTATTCAGCCAGCAGGGATACTTATGTGTGCTTTAATATTTTGAGATTGACATCACTGCTCTAGAGCCCTGAAAAGTTAAATGACTTGACCAGGGTGAGATAGTCAACAAGTGTTACAGGCAGGATTTGCACACACACATGTGCACACACGCACACACACACACATACACACACACACCTATCTTTGACCACTGCCAGGATTTCATAGATGCCATACTTTCTGATATCACCCTGAGGATTTTTGACAGATGAGAAATAGTGCTTCCATTGCCTGAGAAAAGTCAAACTCCCCATTCAAGGATGGCCAGGTACTAATCAAAACTAGGAATTAAACAAAAAAGCCGCTGGAATGGAAATAAAAAACAACTATGGGCATGAAGCTGGGATGGCTGTACCATTGTCCTCTTGAGAGCAAGGAGTGAATAATGTTAGCAAGGGAATTAGCCACGTAAGGTCCCCATCCTTGAGAGTATTTCAGTAAAAACTGGAGTACCACCAGTCGTGGATGTTGTGTATCTTGGGTTTCTTCTAACTAACAGTCTCTGATTCTTTGAGAACCATCAACCTCTAAGTTAGAGAAAGAGCTGGACACATTGTCGGATCCCTCACTGATAAGAGACTAGCAGTGAGAGAAATACTGAGGTGAAACAGTGGCCAACAGAGAGAATGGGAAAGTGAGGATCCAAGGAACGTTGACTGGGATCCGGAAGGGACCTTAGAATTCATCTGGTTTAACCGCTTCATTTTACAGATGGAGGTCCAGAGAAATGAGATGAGTCGCTCAAAGGTAGTGAGTGGCAGAATCAAGGTTCAGACCCAGGTCCTCTGACTACAATACCCTTTCCACTGTACCGCGCTCCCAGTCATTGATGGCAAGAAAAATGGATTTGAGTCACTTTGCTTCAATTTGTTCTTGGATTATTATGTCTTCCATTGATCTCCCTGTCTTCTTGCTCTCTGTGTGTTTCCAGGTAGTGGCTGCATATCCTTTTGCAGCCAGGAGCAGCCATGAAGTAAGCCTACAGGCTGGACAGCCAGTAACAGTCCTGGAGAGGCAGGACAAGAAGGGCAACCCAGAATGGAGCCTCGTGGAAGTGAATGGACAGAGGGGTTATGTGCCCTCCAACTTCCTGGTCCGCATTTCAAGCCCTGCACCCTGGGGCTGGAGTTTGCCCCCTTGTAACAGCCCCCCATCGCACATGGGATAGGAGGAGTTGGGGGGAGGGGTTGTGAAGGACGGTGTGGGTTGATGGGGGTAAGAAGGGTCTCAGAGCAGAACACAGGGCTGGGGGTGTGTGAGATAAGGCAGCCTACTAGATACCATCGTCTCTTCTGCTAAGAAAGTGGGGTGGAGGGCGGGGATGAGCACTCTAGAATGTCTGTCCGTGGAGCCTTTGTGGGCAGAGAAGGTCCATGAGGGCTTGGAGTCACAACACTGTGAAAAGGGAAAGGCATCACAAAGCTTTAAAGAGTGCTGGCTGTGGCACAGAGGATTTGAGTTTGATTCTGGTTCTCCTGGTGACTATTTATATGGCTTCAGGTAAGTCAGTCCTCCCCTGTGGGCCTCCAGATCTCCATCTGTACAATGAAGGGGTGCATCAGGTGACTTCTGAGGTCCTTTCCATCCCCAAACCTGTGACACGGTGATCCTACCATGGAGCTCTCTGCCCAGGAGCCGTGCACATTCACAGACAGCTTCTTACAAATTGGGCATTGATCCTAGGAGGGACTGGGCAGGAGGTCTGTGCCTATGTGTGTATCTACACTGGACTGCAGTTTCTCAATGGGCATGATCTATAAAATGTCCGGCACATAGTAGGTGCTTAATAAAAGCTTTTTTTTTTTAAATCAGCATCTGGGGGCACAGTGGATTAGAACACTGGGTCTAGAGTCAGGAAGACCCGAGTTCGAACATCGCCTCAGATATGTAATAACTGCATGACCTTGGGCAAGTCATTTAACCCCTATTTGCCTTAGTTTCCTCAACTGTAAAATGGGATAATAATAGCACTTCCCTCCCTGGGTTGTGAGGATGAGACAATTTTTGTAAAGTGTTTAGTACGATGCCTGTCACATAGTGAATGCCGTAGAAATGCTATTTATTATTATTATTATTATTATTATTTATGCTAGCTCTCCAGGGAAGGTCCGGGAAGTTCTGGAGGTTTTCCATTTATTGGATTGGTTTGCACGAGGTTAAGTTTGCAGTTCATTGATCACCTCTAGATATTTTGTGATTCTTAGCAAATTTTCCTTAAATCTGGAACAAAATTAGAATTCCGGTTCTGAATGTAGCACATGCTTGATGATTATTTCAGGGAAAGTTTGCCATTTGGGGGTGGGTAGGGTGGGTTTAGGGCAGGGGTCAGTCTCACATAACCACCTATATCCCAAAGCTAGCCCGGGCAATCCGCAGTGTTTGTGTAGAAGCTCATACCTGGCCGGCTCATCAAAGATAACTTATCTAGATTGGGAGAGACCACATATATTTTTAGTGCTGGCTAGAATTTGGGGGCCAAAGTCAGAATGTCTCTGCTTTTAGGCAGAGGATAAAAGTATTCATTGCAAGACACAGAAGAGCTAGCAGATGCTGTGGACATTTTTTTAATCATAAAGATTAGATGGAACAAAATTAGAGTGAGTTTGCAAGCATGAGAAGAGGTAACATTTTGATTTAGTAATAAAAGGAGGCATCAAACCAATATTCTGTCTTGCTGTCTTTGTAGCAGCTAACTCAGCCTGAGCTATGCCTTCTGAAGTGGTCAAGGGAAAATAGAACCTCATAGTTAGGGGCACCAGGAAATTCATTTTCTGGTGTTCCTCCAAGGGTAGCTGCTGTCTGGCAATGAGAGAACCCTAGTCCACAGAATCCCTTTCACCAGCTCCAAATCCACTTTACCTAGCAATCCAAGCTCACTGTCCTCCGTCCTTCTGGAGTAATGGAAGGAACAGTGGCAGCAGGAAAGCCCTTCATACAGTGAGACTAGCTTGTGTCCCATTTAGCTCTGAACTAGACTAGGTAACTAGGGGACACTTTTGAGAAGACCCTGCTAAAAATACGATATCAGCGGCCAGATTAAAATGGGACCTCTTGATCTAGAATATCCTGAAGACATATTTTTTGTTGAATGTACTTCATGAAGATTTGCACAAAAGTTGATTTTTTTTTAGACATATAGGAGGTAGTGAAAGATGCCTGGAGCATCTACATGTAGGGGAAATAAAAGTTGTTTCATAGCTTTTTAGGAGAGGATTCATAACTTGTTGTGGAGTATTGGAGAATGAATATTATTGTTTGTGTTAATCAGTAAACATTGGTTAAGAGCCTACCATGTGCCAGCACTGTGCTAAGCCATTAATACTAATAACTAAGTGCTATTAGTGTTGATGATAAATTTAGGGGGGTGTAGGAGTTCACACCTGTAGTGTACAGAATTCCTGGTATAGATTCCCCTTCCATGGCTAGTATGTGTCAGAGGTTGGCCTTGAACTCACATCTTCCTCATTCCATGGCCAGTCCCCTCTCTACTACAGCAGTCTGGTTCTCAAGAACAAATGATCATGACTCATATTTTCCATAGCACTTTAAGGTTTACAACACACTTTCTTCCCAGTCCTGTGATATAAGCAATTCTAAGTATTATTCCCATTTTAGAGCTGAAGAAACTGAGGCTGAGTGGTTTAGAGATATCTCTGAGATCACACAGCTACTAAGTAGCAGAAGTGGGATTTGACTCCCACTGATTTCCAGATTAATGTGCATTTCTCCCGATATACTGCCTCTTAACCTGTCCTGAAGCTTCCAAGTTAACCAGCAGAGGACGCTGGAACCGGCCTAACCAGATTGACTAATAATGGGAGTGGGCAGTTCCAAACTCTGGGGAAAGCCCTTTACCAGCAAGTGCCACGACAGGGGTCCTACTGAGAGCTGAGAATGAGGGTGAGGTAACCAATGAATGGGGCCTGATACTGGGGCCCTGATAAGTGTCACTGGGTTGTGTGAAGCACTGGGAGCCTGGGGCCAAGTGCTGGTGAGCCTGGCTGGGATCTGCCATGACCATTCTGGGGCAGCTTCTGGGTTCTTGCCTCCTCTGACTTCATTGACCCCTGTTTCTTCTTGTCTTTGAAAAAATCTACACTTCGACCTTATCATGCCTGCTAGTTACTCTGTTCTTTCTTTTCCTGGAAACCCTTTTGGAATACCTGGTGGTCCTGCTCACGTTGGCTTTTTAAATGACCACTGGAATTCTTGTTCCCATGAACTATGTGTCTAGATTAAGACTGATTGGATTTTTGAGATAGCAGTTGTTTGAAAAAGGTGAGATATGAGTCCTCAGGTATCTTTAGGGGACTTAGTGAAATGTGCCTTTGTTATCAATTCAGAGTCATTAATTGCACTGTGGTGTATTTATTACTCTATAAATATTTTTAAATTGACCCCTAAATGGCTGATTAGGCTCCGTGACAGGAGATCTGGAATGGGGGAAACTAAATGCTTTTTGGGGATAGATCTTAAATAAAATAATACCAAAGAGTTTCGATTTTATGAATTGTTCCTTTGCTCCCATGTTCTTGTTACCGACCTGGCTGCCATATCCAGGGACCTGAAGAACCAAATCTGTTTATCCTGTTTGTATTTAGTGAAAGGATTTAATTTTTTAAAAAAATTATCTGCCTAATTGATTCAGTCTCTGCATCAGAGGTTCTTAATCCTGGGTCCATTAACTTGGATGGGGGGAAAAAAACCTACATCTTTACTTCAATAGAATTGGTTTCCTTTTTATTTTCTGCATTTAAAATTATTATTCTGAGAAGGGGTCCATCGACTTTGCCAAATTGCCAAATGAGGCCATGACACAAAAAAACCTGTTAAGAATCTCTGCTCAAGATTGTGAATTTGCATTTAGGGCCAGTGTGTGTTCATGGCCTAAGAATGTGCCTTCGTATAGAATTAGAACTGTTGTACTGTGATATATTTATTACTTGGTAAACAGATGTTTTATAATGTGCTATGCTATTTGAGTTCTGAATCTAGAGCTTAAATAGGACAATTTCTATTTATTCCTGGGAGAGAGAAGATATGTCCAATTTTATCCCTCCCTGTGATCTACTTACCTCCCTTGTGACTCAACTTCCTGATCTAGGAAATGGGAAAAATTATGCCTATGTTACAGGAACAATGAAGGAGAATGTGATGAAAAATGATTTGAATGTCAGCTGTGCAGAAAATTGAAGACTACTTGAAATAAAGAACTTAACTATAAAAACTTGCTTTATGCTTTTTATTTTCTTGACAGCACTGGACTACTGGGCTTAAATAACTGTAATGAACTTCAATATATATCGAGGGCTTACTAGAGGTGTAGCCCTTTGGGAAAAACCAAGACCCCTAGAATTAAAAGAGGCCATCAATTCCAATGCCTTTGAAATGGCCAAAAACTGGTTGGGCTGTGGACTCAGGATGGAAGTCAGGAAATTGGCTGGGAGACAGGCTTTGTGGGATTGAGAATCAGTGGCCTTGGTGGGCTGGAGGATTGTTTGCACCTGGGTAATGGTTGGTTTGATGATAAATTATGTTGATTAGCAACCCAATTGGGGTAGGATGGTATATAAGAGCCTGCACTTACTGTGTTGGGAGCTGCCCCCTCTCCCTCCCCTTCCCCCTCCCCTCCCCCTCCCCTCCCCTCCCCTCCCCCTCCCTCTCTCTCTTCCTTTCTCTCCCTCTCTCTCCCTCTCTCTCTTCCCCCCCCCCAATCGTCACTGAGACAGACCAGCTGACAAATTTAA
>JAQQSW010020077.1:0-10922 GCA_028646575.1 Pseudocheirus occidentalis
GAGAGGAGAGGAGAGGAGAGGAGAGGAGAGGAGAGGAGAGGAGAGGAGAGGAGAGGAGAGGAGAGGAGAGGGGAGGGGAGGGTCCACTCCACTACAGAGTGCCTTAAGAAGTCAAAGCAGCTTGACTTGGCAGGATGAACAAGGTTTTCATAGGCAGGAGTAGGAGAAAGTATTTCAGGTAGAAGGGATACATGAGCAATACCATCAGGCATACATACTCGTAGATAAACAAGAAATCCAGTTTGGCTGGTGTTGGATACATGCTAGAAAGCAACAGAGAAAGTTAGAAATGCAGAAGACTCGCGGAATCATAAGGTATAGAGTGCAAAGGAATTTAGAGACCAAGGCCCTTTTTGACTTTTTAAGAAAAAGTTACTTTTTCCAGACCTTCAGAAGCATCATGGCTTAAAATCTTTCTGAATGACATTAATGAGAAAGGTAAATAACAGAATGATAACAGAACTGGGTAGAAGGGGAGGGTACTTCTAGGGGGGGGGGAGACTAATATCATTTAAATGTCTATTGAGTATCTTCCAATGTAGAAACAATGACATTGAAATGGACAAATAATACTAACTTCAGAGGGGAGGACAAGATTACAAACATAGAGCTAAGTGGGTATAGGAATAGAAACAAACTGTTATCAATGGATTTCCAATTATGTGAGATGCAACTTAATTTCCTTGCAGAAAATGTGACCTAAAGAGATAGATTTTTCTGGATTCAAATAGTTCTCAAGTGGAGAGGTAAGGTGGAGTGGATGTCTGTTAGACCCACGTGCCCCCAAGGCCCTGGGGCAGCCACAAGGATCACTATTACTTTGCAAATCAAAATCAAGGAATACTGACCATCAGAAGAGTTTACTTCTCTTCTTACTACTTCACTCTCAGAAGCAAATTTGTGGATCAAAGTGACAGAGTTTTACGGACAGGAATTAAAACAGTAATAAGGATACATGTTTCCATAGCCAAGAAATGACTGCTATTTATCAAACAGAACAGTTTACCACTAGGAACAGAATATAGATGTTGTTCAGTCATTTTTAGTCATGTTTGACTCCAGGACTCTATTTGCAGTTTTCTTAGTAAAAATATTGGAGTGATTTGCCATTTCCTTCTCCAGCTCATTTTCTAGGTGAGGGAGCTGAGGCAAACAGGGTCAAGTGACTTGCCCAGGATCACACAGCTAGTAAGTGTCTGAGGTCAAATTTGAACTCAGGTCTTCCTGACTCCAGGCCCAGCACCCCATTCACTGTACTACCTAGATGGTAGGAACACAATGTAGATGTTAGGAAGACAATGAATTCATCTGCAGGATGTACAGATTAATGACAGGATATTAAAAGTAATTCAGCTAGCTAAGGATGGTAAATGCTATTAGGTTACAACCTTCCATATTAGAGGTTTTTTAAGAAAAAGTAAAGAAACTCCTTAAGTAAAGAGAGACAACATGACAGTGGTTGATGGAAAAGTTTTCTTTAGGAGCATGGAAATCTTGTGAATAATAGTCTGTGTATTTCTCTGCTCTAATTACTAGACTTTTCTGTTCTGACTCCATTCTTACAAAGATCAATTAATTCTTAGGAACTACATTTGAAATATAACTCTTCTTAGAGTTAGTCAAATAACTGAAGTCTTCTTTTTCCTTTTTTAAAAAGCAGCTTTGTACATTAGATATTATAAAATATTAGATTTAAATACCAAATGAATCTATATCTAGACCTTTTTTTAAAAGAAATACATTTTATTTTTCTCTGCACCCAAAGGAAAAGGTTAGATTTACATTTTAAAATGCTACAATTTAATAGTCTTCCAACCTTTTACCCAAAAGCAAGTCATTTCTCATGTTTTTCTTTCTCAGTAGTATACCTAAGGAACTCAGTTCTCTAGTTTACATTTCAGTCTATATCTTAGTGTTTTATTTCAAATGTTGAAGTTCCTTATGCTTGGGATTAGAAGCACACTGGGCATGAAGCCTAGGTCTCAGCTCCACTATTAGTTAGCTGTACGACCTAAGTAGCGTCAAACTCACACAGAAACTGGAACTACTAAGCAGTACGTAAGGAGCACTGCAGGCCACATCGTAACTTAGAAAACCATGAATTAACACTACCTGTGTCTTACTGTATTTTAATTTATTTTGTCCAATAGTTCCCAATTACATTTCGGCACTGGTGCTGCACTCTGGGGAATGCTGGGGATTGTTTTAGGCTGCATGTAGGCCTCTGGACCTGATTTCTACACTCCCTTCCATCTCTAAAATTTATTTTTAGTTTATTTCACCTGATGCAATATAAAGAACCTTTCCAAAGTCAGTGCTTTTCAGAAACATGAATTCTTCCCAGTACATTTTGAAGTATAATTTTAAAATAGGAAATCCTTAATTTCCCAGAACAACTAAGATAAATTACACAGGCTTCAGAGTTACCAAGAAATTTAACATAGCAGACAAGCAAATAGAGCATTCACCCATCATTATTCTTAAGTTAACCTGTTTGCCAAATAAATAAATTATTCCACTTTTTTTGGTTAATTCCACTGTGTAGATTTAGAACTGAAAGGAAACTCAATGGTCATGTAGTCCAACCACTTTATCATGCATGTGAAGAATGTGCCACCTCAGAGGAGTTTAAAGTGACTTTGTCCAAGGTAACACTGCTAGCACTGGTATCCTGCAGCTCCAAATATATACTTTTTCTATGGAGCCAAGAGGCATTATATCCACTCACTCCTATTTTCAAATTCTTTTTTTTTAAGAGTGTAGGGTCAAGGCTAAGCGGATATAATTCCATATATAAGGAATTCCTTGTGAGAAAACTCACTTTGCCAAATCACATCAATACTTACTCAGCAATTTATAACTATAGAGAGTTGCCTTGGGGTGCGGAGAAATATGCAACTTGCCTAGGATTACAGAGCTATTTAAAAGTAGAACCCAGGTCTTCCTAAAACAGAAGTCCAAATACTGTCCACTTAGTCACCGTGCTTCTCATTTTTACATAAAAATAAAATGAATATTGATATTTACAAATGGAAGTTTTTCTGATTTTTTTCTCTTAAAATTAAGCAATACTCCTTCTAGCCAGACATGAAACAGCCTTCATAGATTCTGAATGACAATAATTTGTCACAAAACAAAAAATATGATTAGATCTTACTTGCTTTTAAGATATAAATGATTTCTAATCATATGGAACAATAAAGAACTTCAAATTAAGACCAAAAATCACATGGCTGGACTATGCTCCTAGTTTCTTCTGTATGCTTTTTAACTTTCTTAAATTTTTTTTTCCTAAAGTTAAACTTTTTTCTAAAGAAAAGTAAAAATCGATGAGCCTGCTTTGATCTTGTTATATCCCCACAGAGTTCTACCTGGAGTGTCTTCTTGAAGAAAGAAAGCATGAATTTCTAACTATACAGCATCCTGGGGATGAAAATAATAAATGACTAATGCTTATAAATAAAAATTCACCCTTGCCTACAGTAACAGCTTCAAATATTCACAAGTTCCCAATCCCATTCCAAACTTGGTTATTATTTTCATAGTCCAGAACTGATCAAATAAAGTTTCCTCTCCCAGGGGTCAGAGTTCACATAAGAAACTCCAACTTGAGATAAAAATATAAGGCTCCAGTTCCATTTCCAATTGATTAGCTGTTGCTCCCTGCTTGGAAGGAAATGTTCTAAGTCAGGTACCTTTGCAAACTGGATGAACACATTCAGGCCCCTAGGAACTCCATTTATTTCACCAAAGCATACTGAATGTCAGCAATAGAGATCACATAGTTTCCAAAGATGCCTCAAGAGGTTCTAGTTAAGTGATGGGGGAATCAATTCAATTCACAGAAGTTTCTTTATTGACCAGTTTTCCTCCAAGTACTTCTGTCTGAAAACTACAAAAGTGTCCTTGTGTCATTTCTTCTGACCTCCAGGTGAGCACTTGCCTAGGGTGAGTTCTCCATAAAAAAGTCTTTCAGACAAACATACATGTGGCATTTGAACAATGTGGCCAGCCCATCAAAGCTGCACCCTCTCTAACAGAGTTCAAATGCATAGTAGTTCAGCTCAAGAGAGGACCTCAGGGTTGAGGACCTTATCTTTTCTGGCACTTTAACACTCTCAAGGTCTCTGAAGAACTCTTGAATCAACTACATGACAGGGGAGACACCGGCAAAGGACTGCCCAGCATAACATACTCATATTAAAGAAGAAGCTGTCCTCTATGAGCGAAGCAGAACTGCAGTAGCTCAAGAGAAATGTGAGATGTGCCAACCTTCGTGAGCGTGTTCTGATCTCACATTGGTCTGGTCAGTCATAGCTGGACACAATGTAAATAGGGAGGTCATTTTGGTCCTCTTCAAGAAAGAAAAACAACAAACCATACTTCAGCATCTCATAGATTTAGGCCCATAGAGGGGAGAGAGTGTGGCTAAGATTACGGTATTTTGAGTCAGGAAAATTTGGGTTCAATTTCTACCTCAGGCACTTAAATAGCTGTGACCTAGAAAGAACAATCAACCTTTTACTGTGCCTCTATTTCTTCTGTAAAGTGAGGGGATTTGGGCTTTGGACTAGACAGCTTTCCAACTTTAAATCTAAAATCCAATGAATAAATCTGTCCAGTTTAGTCCCCTCATTCTGAAGATTAAAAAACTAAGGTCCTGAGAGGTTATATAATTTGCCCAAGGTTACCCTGGTAGTACAATGCAGACAAACCAAAGAGCTCTAATCCCAAATCGTTTTACTGTTCCTTTCTCCTTACATTGTATTTATTTGATTAAGGCCTTCTCTCCTCTATTAGGTTATAAGCTCTCGTATCCTTGTTAAAAGGAGGCAGCAAATATTCAGTGCAATTCTTTAAATACTTATTTAATACCTACCATGATATTGAAAGCTGCTGCTAGATACCAGGTAAAATGCGAAATTGAAATGAAATTTATAGTCTGGTTGAAAGTTAAATTGTCTGGGGTGGGGGGGGTCTAGGTGGTGCTGGGGGTGGCTAGGTGGCATAGTGAGTAGAGCACCAGTCCTGGAGTCAGGAGGACCTGAGTTCAAATCCAGCCTCAAACATTTGACACATTTACTAGCTGTGTGACCTTGGGCAAGTCACTTAACCCCAACTGCCCTCTAAAAAGCAAAAATAAAAAAAAAGAAAGTTAAATTGTATTCAGAATTAGATAAAACACAAAATAATGCTTAAGTGTATGAGAATAGTATAAAATAAAGTGCTATATGAGGTCTGGTAGAATCAAGGAACAGGACAACATTCTTTCAATTATGTTTGACTGATTATTAATGTCTCATGGAGTCATTAGCTTCCAGTTGTCCAATTTGAATTTTTAATGAATTATTTTCTTCAATTAGCTTTGTAACTTCTTTTCCATTTGGCCAATTCTTCTTTTTAAGGAGTTGTTTTCTTCAGTGTACTTTTTCCATTTTGTCAATTACAATTTTAAATATTTCTTCTACCTCTCTTATTTGACTTTTAAAATCCTTCTTGAGCTCTTCCGAGGATACTTTTTGGACATGAGAGCAGTTCATAGTCCCCTTTTAGGTTTTGAATTGGAACAGGAATACAGAAAAAAAATAAAACATTCTTAAGGAATGTCTTGAGCAAGCACCAGACCAAATAATGATGGGGAAATCTAAGAAGAAACCAAGAAGTATTCAGAACAAGGTCTATGTTATACGTATGGATTGTTTTGTAGTTTCAGCCCTGGGTCCACAGCAGTACTAAGCCAGCAGCATCAAATTGCCAAGAGTAGCTCACAGACTTGATTCTGGGCCTAGAAAAGGACTAGGACAATAATGTAGTCACTATGAACTTACTGAGCCTTCCAACTAGGGACTGGAGATTCAGACCAATTACAGTATACAAGAACACCACACGTTGGCTATATTTAAACTTGGGTCTAGAGCCTATAAAGTCCAGAACAGGAATCATTATAACAAATCCTTCATCTGACCAACTACTCTCTACTGAAAGCTCAAAGCTCACTGGCTCAAACCTCTCCTGTGAACCTTAAAGAACATAATAATCAGTACCTCAAGAACATAGCAGACAGGACCTCAGATAAGACAAAGCAAGACCATTTAAGACAATGATGGTTTCAGTAGAGTCTTGCCTTAACACAAAGTCTTATTCTGGTAGAATGAGTTTTCTTTAATAATAAAAAAATAAAAATAATAATAGAGAGCTATTATGAGATGCTCAACATATAATCCCCAAAAGGAAACTAATTCTAAAACACCTATAAGAAAAGCCTCAAAAAAACCCACACAACTTGGAGACAAGATCAATTAGAATTCTTAGAAAAATTAAAACAAGGGTTTTTTTTAAATTATTTTAAAATAATATTACAAATAAAAGGAGATCAATAAGGGAAGTAACTGAAAAAGAAATGAGAATTTCAAAAGAAAGACTTGAGAAAAGATTCAACAGCTTCACAAGTAGTATAAAAGCTTACTCAAATATCAGTCTCACTGAAAACTAGAATGGAGCAAATAGATGTTGATGAAGAAACTGTAAATTTTCTCTTATCAAAAACAAGTGACCTGAAAACTGATTGAGAAGAGATCATTTAAGAAACATTAGATTGCCAGAATGCTCTAGTGGGAAAAAAATAGCCTGGGCTTCACATTTCAAAAATTATTTTTTAAAAAACCCTGCCCCAATTTCTTAGAAATAGAGAACAAAGTAAAAATGCAAAGAATCCACTAATCAACCACTGAAAGAAACACCCAAATGAAAACTTCCAGTAATGTCACAACCAGAATCTGGAGGTTACAGGTCAAAGAAAAAATACTACAAGAAGCAAGAAAGAGTTGGAGTACCAAGGAACCAGTAATCAAGATAACAAAAGCCTTAGCAGATAAAACTTTAAAGAAACAGAGAGTATGGAATATGATATTCCAAAAGGTACGCAATATAGGTTTACAACCAAGAACAACTTATCCAGAAAAAACTGAGAATAATGATATAGGAGAAAAGTAGGCATTTAATGAACTAGAGTTCTTCTAAGCAAGTATGATGAAAATACCAAAGCTGAGTAGAAACCCTGACATATAAATACATCAGAGAGGGGAAATAGAAACAGAAAAGGTAAACGTAAGTAAAAAATCAGAGGGGACTTTTATAGATCAAGTATTTACACTGTATTATGGGAAGGAGTGATCCACACATACTTTGATCACTCTATTGGTAGACCTAACTAAAAAAGATAAACAAAGAAAAAGAAAAAAATTATCTTTCAGATCCATGGAAGAGTTCATAACAAAGTGAATGATAGAAAGGATCACAGAAGATAAAACTATTTTATTTTTTTCTTTAATAATATTTTATTCTTTCCCCAATTACATGTAAAGACAATTTTTAACATTCATTTTTTAAAATTTTGAGTTCCAAATTTTCTCTTTCCCTCCCTGAAATGGTAAGGGATTTGATATAGATTTATAGATGTTCAATCATGCAAAACTTATTACCATATTAGTCATATTGTGAAAGAAAACACAGACCCAAAGGGGGAAAAAATGAAAAAAAAAAGTACAGAAAGTGAAAAATAATATGCTTCAATCTTCATTCAAACTCCAGCAGTTCTTTCTCTGGAAATAGATAGCATTTTCTTCATAACTGTCTTATATAATTGCATTGCTGAGAATAGCTAAGTCATTCACAATTCATACGGTATTGCTGTTACTCTGTCCAGTGTTCTCCTAGTTCTGCTCCTCACTTCACTTTGCATCAGTTCATGTGAGTCTTTCCAGGTTTTTTTCTGAAATCAACTTGCTCATCACTTCTTACAGCACAATAGTATTCCATCATATTCATATACCACAACTTGTTCAAACATTCCCCAATTATGAGCATCCTGTCAATTTTCAATTCTTTGCCACCAAAAAAATAGCTGCTATAAATATTTTTTATACAAATAGGTCCTCTTCACTCCCACCCCCACACCCTGCTTTTAAAAAATCTCTTTGTGGGGGCAGTTAGGTGGCTCAGTGAGTAGAGCACCAGCCCTGGAGTCAGGAGGATCCGAGCTCAAATGCAGCCTCAGACACTTAACACTCACTAGCCATGTCACCCTGGGCACATCACTTAACCCCAATTGCCCTGCCTTCCTCCCTGCAAAAAAAAAATTAATCTCTTTGGGATACAGACCTAGTAACGGCATTGCTGGATCAAAAGGTAAATTGATGAATCAAAAGGTAATAGGCAAAGAATTTTGAAAAACTGTAAAGCACCATATAGATGGTCATTTAGAATAACAATTATCATTAGCTCCTTCATTTTCCCAGCTCTGCACCTTGATTCATGACATCCCTTTCCTCCCCATATTAACTCTGACCACCCTTTGAAGCCCCCGCCCCTTTCATTTTAGGCTTGTTGGATTTTTCTCTTTCTTCTGAAAACCAGACATGCAATCCAATACCTATGGACTCTTGTGGCACTTTGCACCTGTTTCAGGGCACTTAGCAAATGCTGCTTGAATCAAAATAACAATGCCAATTGCTCACATTTATATAACACTTTAAAGGTTTACAAAGCACTTTTCCTCTAATAGCCCTTATGAGGGAAGCGGTACCAGCATGATCGTTTCCATTTTACAGATGATGAAAGGGAGGCTCAAAAAGTCAGGGCGGCGTAGTAGCTCTAGTCTTGGGGTCCTGAGTCCACATTCACTGTGTGACTGTAGGCAAGTTGCTTAAACTCTCTTGGCCTCAATTTTCTCATCTGTAAAATGGGGCTAATATACTCCTTACCTACCTCCCAGGGTTGTTATGAGGATCACATGAGAAACACATTAGGTGCTTTGTAAATGCTGTAGAAAGGCCAGCTACTGCTATCATTGCCGTTATTAAATGACTTCCCTATGGGCACAGGTGGCATGCCAAGTGCTAGAGCCAGAAATCAAACCCAGTTCTCCCAGCTTCTTTCCTCTACAAACACTTCCTCACCACACCATGGTTATTTGTTTACCTTATTTCACCTTTCCTCTTAGATTGCAAGCTTTAGAGACACGACCATCTAACACCACCCAATTTTGTGATCATTCGGTCATTTCGGTTGTATCTGACTCTTTTTCTTGGCAAAGAGTGTTTTGCCATTTTCTTCCCCAGCTCATTTTACCAATGAGGAAACAGAAGCAAACAGAGTTAAGTGACTTGCCCAGGGTCACACAAAAAGTAAGTGTCTGAGGTCAGACACTTTTAAGAAGAAGTCCTCCTGACTCAAGGTCCACTTCACCATCTAGCTGCCCATCATTCAGTACCTAGAGATTTAAAAGTGTCTCCCCATTCATCTTGGCTTAGTGGCTAGATTATTGTCCTCAGAGTTAGAAAGACTGGTCCTGCCTCTGACGCATACTGACTCTGAGACCCTGAACAAATCAGTTAACCTTTCCGATCTGGGCTGGAGGTGTCAAACACGCAGCCTATAGGTGACCCATAGCACTTCTGAGTGGAGCCTGCCCCAGATTAAAATACAGTCAGGAAATGCTTAGCAAAATAAAAAAAAAATACAATAAAACACAGATAATGCTAATATGTGGTTTTCTAAATCTATATAAGAAGCCCATAGAGATCTTTATGTTTATGCATAGTGGCCCCCAGTTCTATATGCCTTGAACACTACTGCTCCGGGCAGTTAGCATTCTAAATTGAAGAGGAGGTGCTGGCCTCCATTGATAGAAGGAGTTTCCTAATCTGGGAGCTGCCTATACCAATGAATTCCCCATCCCTATCACTACCCATTTGTAGACAAAAACCACATAAAGCAGTGTCAGTGTCCACATGCACCTTTCCCAGCCATGGATATGGTCTGTCCTGTTGTAAGGAAGGCCACTCCTAACAGAGGATGGTATCAATCTATCTTAGATTCTCCAAATGGTCTGTGTGTTAATCATGCGCATACCCCTTCCACCAACCCAGATCACAACCAGTCCACATTCTTTTCATCCTGTGATCACTCTTTTCCATGCCCTACCATGACACTATCTTAAAGGATCTATCAACACACTAGAAATCTTCTTGCATTTTTTATACTTATATTTTATCTTTCTCTAGCTAGCATCCATTTGCTAGTCAGACTGTCTATCTGTTGCTGATTGTGTTTATTCTAGGTACTATACTTGAGGAAACTGGGGCAAACAGGGTTACATGACTTGCCCAGGGTCACACAGCTAGTGTGATTATTTCCTTCCACAAGGTCAAATTCAGGGTCATACAGCCTGAATCCTAGGAGAGTTTTTTGCAGCTATATCACACTATTGACTTATACTGGTCATCCAGTACCCTAAAATCCCCAAATCCTTTCATGGGAACTTCTGTTATGCTAAGACTCTCCCTTCCTGCACCTGGACAGTTGAGTTTTTTCTTTTTTTTGAATATTTTTTTTTATTTTTCTTGTTTACATCATTCATTTTCATGAGATTTTTTAATTACAAATTTTCTCCCCGTCTTTCTCCTACCCCAACCCTAAAATGGCAATCCCACTGCAAAGCCTCTCCCTGATCTGCTCTCTAACTTTCTGGTAGGGCAGAGAGGGTCTCCTTACCCCAGCCCCTATATATCTTAATTCCTAATTGCAGGTATTGTAGAACTTTAAATTCTGGATTCTTTCGATTCCTCCCTTGTCACCCACCCCCACCGGAAGGACAATCAGTTCAATACAGGCTATGGATGTGTGATTATACAGGACATCTTCATAGTGGACATATTGTGACAGTGATCATATGTCCCTTCTTCCTATCCCTCCCCCCCGTTCTGTTCTCTACCCTGTCCCTGTCCCTTTACTGAAGTGTGTGCTTCCAGCATCCCTCCCCCAGACCCTGCCCTCCCCTCCGTCATCCTCCCTCTCATCCCCATTCCCCCTACTCTCCTGTGTGGCATGATGCCCAGTTTAGAGTTTATGCCATTTCTTCC
>JAQQSW010020078.1:0-10922 GCA_028646575.1 Pseudocheirus occidentalis
TTAACATGTTTTCTTCAGTCAGGTTGTTGACTCTCTTTTCTTGATTTTCTTGCATCATTCTCATTTCTGTTCTCAATTTTTCCTCCACTTCTCTTATTTGTATTTCAAAGTCCTTTTTCAGATTATCTATAGCTTCTAGGCATTCTTCAAGTGTCTTGGAAGCATTTGGTGTGGGAGTTCTGACTGTGTTGTCTTCACCTGTTCCATGCTTTGATCCTTTTTGTCCATAAAAAAGGATTCTAGAGTTTTGTTGCTGTTCTTATTTTGCTTCCTTTTCCTCATGTTGACCAGTCAATTAATTGGTTGGTTTTTTTAGCTTTGTGAAACTCTGCTTCCAGCGGGGAAAGCTCTGTTCCAAATTGCTGGGATTTTCCCCGCTGCCGGAGCTGTGAGGGGGGTCTTTCAGCCCCCTCCCCAGCTTTGGCTTGCTGAAAGCCTCCCCATGACCACCACCCAAGACCACGGTCCATATCCAGGCCACTCAACACAAGAGCACTTGGCCCTGATCAATTGACTCATCCCCCCTGCAGAATCCGCAGGCCAGGGGCTCTGAAGCAGCCCAGTGAGGGGCAGACGCCGGTTACACTAGTTCTAGCCCTTTCCCCACTGCTTCCTTGCCCTGGTGGTAGATTGGACAAACTGCTTTTCCTCCCCCAAATTTAGCTTGAAAGCTTCACTCACTTTCACTGACTTCTAATCCTGGCTTAGTAAATGTGAAGATTGCTCAAGGTGCTTTAGACCTTCTCTGAAGTAGACTCACACTGTGGCTTGGGAGGCTTGGCTCCTCTTGGTTCCCCTGTAGCCTGGCCGCATGGTGGTTTCAGGCTGGGCTGGTCTCGGCTCCCGGCCTGCAGGCCTGTGGAATGAGTCCCTTCTGCTAAGCTGCCTTTCTCTAATCCCTATTTTTCACACCTTGGTAGATGTGGAGTTGCTGGAAACTGTAGATCTTCTCTCTTGTAGACTGGCTGCGGCTTGGCTCAGCTTGGCTCCTTCCTACCTCCCTGGGCCTGGCCACGGTTTCAGTTTCAGGCTGGGCTGGCCTCAGCTCGTGTCCTGCTGTGATGATCCCCTGCTACTGAGCTGCCTTCCACAACAGATGTGTTTTCTGTATTTTTGTGAGTTTGAGAGACCTAGAATTTGTCCAGAGTCATATTTTATGGGTGTTTAGGGTGGCTGTGTGTGAGCTGAGGGACCTTGCTGCCATCTTGGCTGTAACCCCTGGACTCGATTTCAAACATGGTGATTTAACTAGAAAAAACAGTCAGCTGAGTATGGATAAGGAACCCAACAGTGTAGACCCTGATATAACATTAATTATAACTAAAAGGAAGGGCCTTCCAACAGAAAGCTAAAAGATATTTCTATGAGTTTTACTCCAATTAAAAAACATCCTTTACAAGACTGACAAACATTATAGAGGGAAAAATTACTTGATCTAATAAATGTCATGTTTCTAGGAATACTATAAAAAGTTAGTAGAATGAAGGATAATGCTTGATAAATACTTCATGAAAGGAGAAATAGAGAAATACTATTATTTCCCAAGAATTATAATTGAACAATACTAATAAAGTCTAAAAAGAGTTGAGTAAATAAAAGAGTGTTTTAATATCACCTCTGCAATTATCTCTCTGTCACCTTCTCTCTACTCAGACAAGCACCATACTACTTTTTGAATGGATCGTTCTAATAGCTTTCAAAACTGGTCTACTTCATATCCCTCTTCCCTCTAATCTATCTTCTGAACTGTTCCCAAAATAATCCTTTTAAAGATTATGACTGATCATACAACTCTCCTCATTAATAAACTCCAATGACTCCCTATTTCCTCCAAGATCCAGTTATAAGTCCTCTTTCAGTTCAAAAGCTTTTTACAATATTAATTCTTCATAGCTTTCAAAACCTTGTACACATTATAGTATTTAATGTGTTTATAAACATTAACATTTTAAATTATATTCCTTATGATATCTTTCAAACGAAAATCTCATTTTCCTTTTCTGAACTTTCAACCTTCATGTCTCTAACACTTTTAATATTTTCTTTCCTCAGCCTAATCTTTTAAAACACCTACCTTCCTTTAATTCTTAACTGAGACACCATCATTTCAGAAGGTACTTTCCATCCCTGTCTTCCTTCCCCCAGCTCCTAGTGCTCTCTCCTCTGAGGTTGATTTACAACTATTCTGCAGAATTATTGTATGTGTCTATTTATGTATTAGTGTTTGATTAATTGATATTACAAAGTATCTGTGATTTTTATTGATGTGGCTTTTTCTTCAAAAATTCAGATCACAACTTAACTATACTATGTCATACACAATTCTTGTTCGTGTTCTCATATGCCCACCATGCTAGTTATTTCCTAGCTTTTTTGTAATTTAATTGGATAGAAATGGAGTAAACTTCCTCTTTAACTGTTATTCCTTCTCCTTGTCACATCTCTAGACCATGTGCTTTTCTGGTCATACATCTCTCTGAGGTTTTATTTAATCTGTCTTTTGTTAATATTTTAATGCCTACTAATGCCTACCATGAATCTTTTCAATGCCCTTAAGTTTTCAGAGATTGTTGTTTCATGACTTATAGTCTTAGAGTATCATTGAAGAAAAGTAAAAGTTCTTTTTTGTTTGTTTTTTTATGACTTTTGTTTAAGAGAGACTTAGGGTCATTAAAATTAATGAACAATCTCAAAGCCAACTCAGTCTATTCTCTTTTTCCTATAGAATTTTTGAATTGGAAATATTCAGAATTTTCCCAACACACACACACACACACACACACACACACACACACACGAATTAGTTCTACCAAATTACATCCAATATTGACCTATGTTGACAATGGACATTTTTCTTAGTGGAAAGGGGATTTGATCTTAGAAATTTGTCATACTCGAAAGTGAGTTTGATATCATAGACACTACACAAATGATATTTGATGTCAAAGAAACTGGTATCAAATCCAGCTGTGCTATTTCCTAAAGTTTTTAACTCAGGAGAATCACTTAATTGCTCAAAGATCCAGTTTCTTAATTTTTTTAATGAAAGGTTTGGTATAGTTGATTTATATGTTTTCATAGCTTTAAAGTTATGATTCTATGGCTTACCTTGCTCCAATGTGTACCATTAGGCAAAAGCCTTTTTAAAAATTATGGCTGTCATTTCATTTTGTTTCTTTCATGCCTATAATGTTAACTTATTTTTAAAACAGTATTTTTTAAACTTTCAGTTCTAAGTTCTTTCCCTTCTTTTAGTGCTTCCTTTCTCATGAAAAAGATAATCAATATGATATTCATTATATGTGTATGCGCGTATGCATATAATATGTGTGTATATGTATATAGTCATGCAAAATATATATGTTGCAAAAAAAGAAAATGAAAATCAAAGAAAATATACTTTGATCTGTCCTCAGAGTTCATCAGTACTCTCTCTAAAGGTAAGTAACATTTTTTTTGTTTTTTGCTTTTTGGAGGGCAGTTGGGGTTAAGTGACTTGCCCAAGATCACATGGCTATTTTTTTGTGTTAAGTGTCTGAAGCAGGATTTGAACTCCTGACTCCAGGGCTGGTGCTCTTTTCACTGTGCCACCTAGCCGCCCCAGTAAGTAACATTTTTCATTGTGAGCCCTTCAGAATTGTCTTGGATCATTTTTGTTGCTGAGAATAGCTAAATCATTAAAAATTAATAATCATGCAATATTGCTGTTACTGTGTACAGTGTTCTCCTGGTTCTGCTCATTTCAGTTTGGAACAGTTCACGTAAGTCTTTTTCTGCTTTTTCTGTTAACATCCTGCTTGTCATTTCTTATGGCACAATCATGTACCATAAATTGTTCAGCAATTCTTCAATTGATGGGCATCACCTCATTTTCACTTCTTTGTCCCCGCAAAAAGAGCTGCTGTAAATATTTTTATACACACTGTTTCTTTTCCATTTTATTTAATCTCTTTATGATACAACCCTAGTAGAACATTGCTGATTCACAAGATACGTAAATTTGTATTGCTTTATGGGCACAGTTCTACATTGTTCTCCAAAATGGTGATAACAGTTCACCACTCCATCATGAATGTGATGGGAGCCAGAGATTCTCCTTCATCTTCTATGGAAATGAAGGAATATGTTTTCTACCTGGACTGCTTTTGAAGAATAGGAAACATTGAGTTACAGGTGATCAGGAATTGGATCTTTCTAATAGTTGAGGAATGCTGAAGATGTCACATTTCTCCAGAGTTTATATGTTTCTAAGAGAGGATTTTAAATATATTCAATTTGAGAGGCAAGACCTCATTCCCTGAGCATATGTCATGCATCTTATAATAGTATCTCTTCCCAGTGAAGGGAGGGGTATGCATCCTCAGGAGGACCTGGTACTTAAGTTGATTTTTAAAAAGAACATATACATAGATGTAGAATGTGTTTATCTTAGACTAGGCAGATAATAAGCCATATTTTTTTCTGAATTTGGAAAAAGAAAAAGAAAAAAATAAAAGAAAATAAAATAGTGTGGGTACATTTAATGTGTTTTTGGTAAAGTGCTGTAAAATAAGTTAAGAAAGAGTCTCTGGGGCATCCCAGATTAAATTAATACAAGGAAAATACATTGAAAGTCCCACATAATGATTTAACAGAGGGAAAAAATAAAAACCCATACAAAAAAATGAAAGATGTTAAGGAAAGCATAATTGTAATGTGAATGTGAATGGATTAAGCACCAATAAAATGAGTGACAGAATAGATGAGAAAAAAACCTCAACAATTTCCTGCATACAAGAAATACACAGAGATACACATATCCTTTAAAAATGAATGAGCAGAATAAAATCTAATTATATATCCTAAGAGAAATAAGGAAGGAGCCAAATAATGTTTAAAAAACCTGTAGGCAATCAAAAGTAATATTATTATTTCTATAGGTACTAACTGGCATAATTTTTCTGTTCTCAAATAATGTTCCCTCAAATAAAACTCATTAAAATGCATAGAAATATAATTGCAGAAAATTTTATTCTTCTGTCAAATATAAAACAGAGGGCAGATAAAAATTTAAAAATTAAATATAGAACAAAAGTGTTTGTACAGATTGCAATGACAGGTATAGTAATTTAGATTTATATACATTTGCATATGCAAATACATATATACATTCTTTTCACCATGAGACTTCACCTTTACACATTTAACCCACTAACAGATAAAGAATTCGTGACCAAATATAAAAAGCAAAAATATTAAACACATCCCTTAAATCTCATAATATAATAAAGTGTGTTTGTTGAAAATAGAAAAAAATCAATACGAAATAATGAAAGGTAGGCCAAGAAAAATCATAGAAAACAAAGTTAATGAGAATAACTAAATTTAGATCATATGATAGCCTTTATGAATTACAGCTACAAGAAAGCAAAACATACATCTCTGAAAACACCTATATCAGCAAACTTACATCAGCAGATGGTTTTCATGAATTGCTATGAATTTAAAAAATAGTCCATTATTTTACATCCAACCTGGTTATAATTATGGCTTTTTAATCATAGCAATGCTGTTTCCCAAATAACAGACAAATAATCCTTCACCATTCTGTACCGAAAGCCTTTTTCTACATTATAGTTCTTACCCAAATTTGGTCTAATTTTATAAGTCTGGGAACAAATGGATACTTCAATGCTATGCTGAAAAGAAAATGGGAGAATCCTTGTGCTGAGACATAAATCTGTCTCACTGGACATTAGCAGGTATTTTGTTCCTAAAATACCCAAAGTGATGACTAGCCCAAGGCGATATTTATCACTTAAATACTGTTTTGCCTCAATTTCCCATCTAAAGAAGGGAGAGATTGGACAAAGTGTTTCCTTCATATGATAAATTGTTGATACCATGATAACATCATTATCCTAGGACATTGGAGACAATAACGTTTGTTGCTACCTGACAAAACAAACAACAAAAACAGGAGTGTCGTCTTCAAAGTTTGATCTGGCATCAAGAGTTTTATGTGAATGTATACCAATCATATTATGAGTGCATATGACAAAAAATAGAGACACTTCTGTCCACTGTGTACATGACTTCTAGAGAGGGACAAAGGAAAACACAATGTCTATCAGTGCCATGAGGAAGAATGTGCCTCATTTTACATGATTTCCTGTATTTCTCAAAGAGAGAGATACATTTTAGCTGAGCTTATTCTTCATACCTTTTATAGCTTGAATTAAGTGAGACAATATAACACTAAGAAAAATTTAGATTTCCTCTTTTATTTATAATTCTGGAAAAATATAGCACAGGAAGGTATTAAAGTAAATCTGTCATTTTTATATGTTTATAATATTTGTGTATTTCCTAAATCTGAAATTTTATGGACTTCATTCATTGTTGTATATACCCCCTCATCATTCCAATCCATTGTTGTCAGAACACTTTAGTCAGTAGACCTAGGGTTTGTCCATTTCGAGTCACTTTAATTTTCAATAATGTTGTGTTTTATTCCATTGATTAGTGTATTGGCATCTGTAATGAATATTAAGGAAAATAGTTTCACATGACACTTTATTTCAGCAGCATTCTTAAGTAACTTTAATAAGTTGGTTAATATACTAAAAAACCACTCAGTGTCATATAGTCATGGAATGAATGAGTTTGAGTTATATTTTTATTCATCATTATTTCACAGACCTATGGTTTATAAGCTTCTGAGATTCTTGGAAATTCAAACTAAAGCTAAACTATTCACTAAAATTTCAATCATTTAGTGACTTTATTTTAGGTCCCAGGCTGTGATTTCTGATTTCTTTTCTTTTTTTTGTAAACTTAAATGAAGAAATTTGCCTCCACCTAGTTAGAGAACTAACACCTTTTTTGTCAATTAAAGACTTAAAAAATGACTCCAACCCCCTGATTGGTTAAGTGAGCTTTCCAAGGTTCTGCATACAGTGTGTATCAATAGGGGGGATTAAAAATTCATCCTGGTTTCATATTGTCTCTTTCTATTAAAATACTGTACTTATGACAGAGAGAAAAAAAATTCCAAAAGTATAGAGGTAGAAAGAGCTCTTCACCAGGAGCTGCCTTCAACATTGAAATCATAAGACTAGACTCTTAACTTCTGATTTCATACTACTCTACTGTATGTTCTTGTCAAACTGGAATTTGCTTTCCCACTAAACCCACACCTTTTACTTTCATTACAATTGCAATTTATGCTCTCTCCCAGCCTTGGAATATTCTTCATACTCTTCAAATGTTGAATCACTTACTCAGCTTTAAAAACAACTCAATGCCCTTTCCTTGTTGAAATTTTATTAAACCCCAACTTATTATTAATCAACTTTTGCAGCTTTGGAATGTACTTATGGTATACCTTGACATTTCAAGGGAGTAGCAATCTGGATGTTGTTCCTGGTTCAGAAGGCACAGTTCAGCATTATTCCTTACTCTACGCAATTCATATTCATGTCTTTCTAGAAACTTATCATACTTGTCTTGAGTGGAAAGCCTTTAATTAGTTATATTTATGGATAACAGTGCATAAATTAGTGTATAAATTTTTAAAAAGTCATTAATTATACCTCACCCTTGATACATTCCATTTCCTACTTTTTTTGTTGTTTTTAATAAATCTTTTATGCTTTTGGTAATATTCTTTGTGTCACTTCTTATAGGCCAGTCATCATTGGTCCTTTTCCACATTCTACTTACTTCTGCCACATATCTCTCCATTGCTCTTTGGGTTCCATGGAATTAAGATTTTCCTCAATCCATTTACCCAATGGTATACCTATATCCAAGAAAAATACACTTATTTAGAAAATTAGCTCCTGGGGAAGGAACAATTTCATGTCATTGAAAATACTACACATGTTTCTAAATATAATACAGTATCTTCCTCCTACTCAATATTGAGCATTATTTATTTGTTACGTACTGCCAGAGCATTTGTACTACTGGATTAATTCAATGGACTGTCTCTAATACTGCATTTCATAATGTGGACAAAATGCTTTCTTCATCTTCTTGGCTTTTTCCTATGTAGATTTTTTCCTTCCAAAACAGTGTGTGTGTGAATTTTCTTTGGAGATGCTTTTATTAGAGAATTTTTGTGGCTGAAGTTTTTTATCCATTTTTCTGATAATCAACAAATAATTAACACAGTAGAATTGCATTCCTAAGACTATACTGTCAACTAACAACATGATTGTGCCCTCTGTAGAAAATAATCTATAGTAGCCAATCTATTACTTTCTTAGATTTTCAGCATATTCTCAATAAAAACACAAAACATTTTTATAACTATTATATACATATATATAGATGATACATGCATTTAAATACGTATGCAAAATGCATATATATATGTACATACACACACATGCGCACATACACACATTTTTGCTTTTCTTATCCTTGATCTATCTGCCAACTTTAACTGTCAATAAACTTCTTGATATTCTCTTTTTTTCAGGTTTTTAGGGAACACTGCTCTCTTTTCCTTCTTCTATGTATATTTGCCATCTCTTCACCCAGGTCATGCCTATTAACCATGAGTGTCCCACAGGACTTAATACTGGCCTTTTTTTTTTCTTTATGCTATTTCCTTTAGTGATCACATTAGATCTTGTGGTTTTAATTAGGTCAGTGCTGATAATTTTTGAATCTAATTATCCAGCCTTAACCTCTCGGCTTACCTCTAGTTTTTCATCTCAAACTACCTGTTAGACATCTCAGATCAAATGTCCTATAAAGATCTTAAACCCAACATGTGTAAAATTGACCTCATCATCTTTTCTCCCAGATCCTATCCATTTCTAGATTTCCTTATTCCTTTTTCTTTTTGGTGAGATAAACAGAGTTAAATTACTTGCCTAAGATACAACTAAAAAGTATCAAGAATCCAAGGCTGAATTTGAACTCAGGTCCTTCAGACTTCAGAGCTGATGGTTTATTCACTGTGCCACCTAGCTGCCTCTTCCCTCGTACTTTGAAGTTATATTTATTCTCCTAAATCCTCTGTCTCTAAAATTAGGTGTCATCCTCAACTGCTCGCACATTTTTACTCTTTGTAACCAATCTGTTGCTAAGGTTAGCCAATATCACCTTCTTTCCTCTGAGATTGCTACCACCTTGATATAGGATCCCATCTTCTCATACACAGACTATTTCAATAGTTTTCTTCATGACCTACTATATATCTCTCGTCAATCAAGTATATCCTCGATTCAGCCATGAAAGTGATTTTCCCAAAGCCCATATGTGACCATGCAACTTACCTACTCGGTAAATATAAGTGGTCCCTAATCAACTCCAGGATCAAAAATAAAATATTCTTTCTGGTATTCCAAACCCTACATAATCCTTCCTCCCACCCACCTCTTCAGTTTTCTTATAATTCCACTTTGTCACATATTCTTCAGTACAGCAACATGGACCTCCTTACTGTTCCTCAAACTATATTATACTCCATCTCTTGGCTGCAGATATTTTATTTTTTTAACTTTTTTTTTAAACTTTGATTTTCACATTCTTTCCCTTCTTCCCTCCTCACCCACTCCCACTGGGAAGACAAGCAATTCAATATAGGTTGTACATGTATAGTTATGCAAAACATTTCCATAATAGTTATATTGTGAAAGACTAACTATATTTCCCTCCATCCTGTCCCACACCCCACTTATTCTATTTTTACTTTGACCCTGTCCCTTTTCAAAAGTGTTTGTTTCTAAAAACACTCTCCCCAAATCTGCCTTCCCTTTTGTCATACCCCCCTTTTATCTCCTTCCCTCTACTTTCCTGTAGGGTAAGATACCCAATTGAGTGTGTATGTTACTCCCTCCTTAAGCCAAATTCAGTGAAAGTGAGGTTGACCCATTCCTCTTCACTTTCCTGCTCTTCCCCTCCATTGTAGCAGTTTCCTCTTGCCTCTTTAATATGAAGCAATTTATCCTATTTTTTCTCTCCCTTTCTCTTACTCCTAATGTATTCCTCTCTCACCTTAGTTATATTTTTAGATATCATCCTTTCATATTCAGCTCATCCTATGATCTACATCTGTGTATACATGTACTTACATATACACACATACATATATTTATATTCACATATACTCCCCTATACATATATACATATGTATGTGTATACATATATATGTGTGTGTGTATGTATGTGTATGCACATGCACACACACATATCCCCTTCAACTATCCTCATGCTGAGAAGAGTCACATGAGTTACAATTACTGTTTTTCCATGTAGTAATGTAAATAGTTCAACTTTAATAAGTTCGTTATGATGTCTTTGTCCTGTTTAGCATCTCATACTTCTCTTGCTTCTTATATGTGAAAGTCAAATTTCCTGTTCAGCTCTGGTTTTTTCATCAAGAGTGCTTGAAAGACCTCCATTTCATTGAATAATTATATTTTCCCTTGAAGCATTATACTCAGTTTTGCTCTGTAGATGATTCTTGGTTTTAATCCTAGCTCATTGAGCTTTAGAATATCATATTCCAAGCCCTTTGATCCATTAATGTAGAAGCTGCTAGATTTTCTGCTATCTTGATTGTGTTCTCAAAATATGTAAATTGTTTCTTCCTATAAAATTTTTGTAATATTTTCTCCTTGGCTTGGGAACTCTGGAATTTGTGTATAATATTCCTATGAATTTTTTTTCCTATGGATCCTTTTCAAGAGACTATCATTGGGGGCGGAGCCAAGATGGTGGCGTAGAAGCAGCAAAGGACCACAGCTCCCACACAAACACGCTAAAAAACTCATAAAATGGGACTCTAAAACAGATTTTCAAGCTCCAAAACTCTCCACAAGACAGAAAGCACATCTGTTGCTACAGGCAGCACAGCAGGTGGGGCTCTTCGCAGCAGTCTGGGACCCGTGGCCGAAACACAGCCGGCTCAGGCCCTGGGGCAC
>JAQQSW010020079.1:0-10922 GCA_028646575.1 Pseudocheirus occidentalis
TGTAACTCAAAACCTTGTGGAAATGAATGATGTAACCAAGAAAATAAATTAAAATTTAAAAAAAAAGTCAATTTAAACAACTTGGAAACAAGTAAAAACACAAAAGCAAAATCAAGCCTGACCATAAAAGTTACAATGGTTATATAAAAGATCAAAACACAAACTCAGAAGAGAGCATCATAAAAATCCTTCATGTGAAGTCTTAAAGAAGAATGGGAATTGACCTCTGGTCCCAAAAGAAATCAAAAAGGATTTTAAAATTAAATAAGTAGAAGAAAAAATGGTTAAAGAAATGAGGGTGATACAAGAGATTCAAGAAAAAAGAATCAACAGCTTGGTAAAAGAAACACAAAAACTGAAAAAGATGTACAAAAATTCACTGAAGAAGAGTACTCTTTAGTAAGTAGAACTGGCCAAATGAAAAATCAAGTAAAAAAGCTTGCTGAAGAAAATAATTCCTTAAAAATTAAAATTGGGCAAGTGGAAGCTAATGACTCCATGATCAAATAGCAATCAAATAAAATTAAAAGAACAAAGAAAATGTGAAGTATCTCATTGGGAAAAAAAACTGATCTGGAAAAATAGATCAAAGATAGATAATTTAATCATTATTAGACTACCTGAAATCCATGATAAAAAAAAGACTATGAATATCATATTTCAAGAAATTATTAAGGAAACCACCCTGATATCCTAGAACTGAAAGGTAAAATAGAAATTATAAGAATCCATCAATCACTTCCTGAAAGAGATTCCAAAATGAAAACTCCCAGGAATATTATACCCAAATTCCAGAGCTCTCACGTCAAGGAGAAAATACTGCAAGTATTCAGAATGAAACAATTTAAATATCATGAAGCCACAGGTAGTATTATATAGGATTTAGCAGCTTCTACATTAATGGATCAGATGGCTTTGAAGATGGTATTTTGGAAGGCAAAAGAGCTAGGATTACAACCAAGACTCACATACCAGTGGAGTTAGGTATAATACTTCGGGGGGGAAATGAACACTCAATGAGGACTTTCAAGCATTCCTGATGAAAAGATAATGAAAATAGAAAATTTGATTTTCAAATACAAGACTCAAAAAAAGTATAAAAAGGTAAAGAAAAAACCATGAAATTCAATTAAGGTTAAACCATCTATATTCTATTTGGGAAAATGATACTTATAACTCTTAAGAATTTTATCACTATTAGAAAAGTTAGGAGCATATATAGAGAGTTCAGGAATAAGTTGGCTTTGATGGAATGATATCTAAAAAAATCAAGGGGTGAGAAAAAGAATTTCACTAGCAGAAGAGGGAACAGAAAGTTAGAATGGGGTAAATTATTTCACATGAAGAGGTGTGAAAGAACTATTATAATGAAGTTAAAGATGGGGAGGATGAGCAGTACTTGAGCCTTAATCTCAATAGATTTGACTCAAAGAGGAATAAAATACTCAATTCAGTATAGAAATCTACATTTCTGTATATAGAAATATCTACAGGAGTAGGGATGATAGAAGGGAGGACCAATTGGAAGAGATGGTAGTTGGAAGGAAGGAAGGAAGGAAGGAAGGAAGGAAGGAAGGGAAACAGAGTAATCATAACTGAGAATGTGAATGTGATGAATTCACATATAAAACGGAAGAGGATAGCAGATTGGATTAATAATCATAATCCTAAAATATATTATTTAAAAGAAATATATTTAAAGCAGCAACACACACACAAAATAAAGTCAAGGGACTGGCACAGAATCTATTATGGTTCATGGAAGTAAAAAAAAAATGCAGACATAGCAATAATGATCCCAGACAAAGCAAAAACAAAAATAGATCTGATTAAAATAGATAAGGAAGGAATATTAATTCAAATATATATGCACCAAATGGTATAGCATGAAAGATTTTAAAGGAGAAGTTAAATGAGTTATAGGAGGAAATAAACAGTAAAACTATACTGCTGGGGGACCTTAACTTTCTTCTCTCAGAACTAGATAAATCTAACAAAACAAAAAAACAATAAAGAAGTTAAGATGGAGAGTAGAAGTTTAGAAAATTTAGATGAAGTAGACCTCTGGAGATGGGGATAGAAAGGAATATATCTTTTTTTCAGTCGTACATGGCACCCACACAAAAACTCTCCCTGCATTAAGGCATAAAAACCTCAGAAGAAAATGCAGAAATACTAAATGCATTTTTTCAGATCATAATGAAATAAAAATACATTCAATAAAGGACCACAGAAAATAGATTAAAAATAACTCTAAATTAATTAGTCTAATACTAAAGAATGAGTGGGTCAAAAAATAAATCAGAAACAATCAATAATTTCATTAAAGAGACTAACGACAATGAGACAACATACTGAAATTTATGAGATGCAGCCAAAGCAGTACTTGGGGGAAATTTTAGATATCTAACTGTTTAAATAAATAAAACAGAGAAAGAGCAGATCAATGAACAGACAACTAAGAAAGCTAGAAAAAGAACAATTTAAAAATCCCCAATTAAGCACCAAATTAAAAGTCCTGAAAATCAAAGGACATATTAATAAAACTTGAAAGAAAGCCATTGAACCAATAAATACAAGTAGGAGCTAGCTTTATGGTGGGAGAAAAAAACAATAAAACAGATAAACCTTTGGTTAATTTGGTTTAAAAAAGGAATAGGAAAACCAAATTACCAGTACCAAAAATGAAGAGGATAAATGTACTACCAAGGAAGGTGAAATTAAAGCAATTATTAAGAAGCATTTTACCAAGCTGCATGCCTATAAATCTGACAATCTAGGCAAAATCAATGAATATTTACAAAAAATAAATTGCTCAGATTATCATAAGAGGAGATAGGATACTCAAATAACTCTATTTTAGACAAATACATTGAAAAAGTCATCCATTAATTCTTTTTTTAAAAAATCCCCCTGTCCAGGTGGATTCACAAGTGGATTCTATCAAACATTTAAAGAACAATTATCTCCAATACTATATAAGCTATTTGGGAAAATAGACTAAAGAATCCTACAAAAAATTATGATACAAATATGATGCTGATACCTAACCCAGGCAGAGTGAAAACAGAAAGAAAACTATAGAGCAATTTCCTTAATGAATATTGGTGCAAAAAATTTCAATTAAAATTAATAAAGATATTACAGAACATATCAGCAGGATCATGCACTGTGACCACATAGGATTTATGCTAGGAGAATAGGGCTAGTTCAATAATAGGAAAATTATCAGAATAATTGAATATAAAAATCATATGATTATTTCAAAAGGTGCAAAAAAAGTTTTTGACAAAATACAACACCCATTTCTGTTAAAAAAAATTACAACCCATTGAAATAGGTGGAACATTCCTTAAAATGATGGGTAGTATTAATCCAAAACCTTTAACAAGCATTATCTTTAATGGGGATAAACTAGAAGCATTCACAATAAGATTAGGCAGTGGTAAAGGCAGAATACCTGTTATCACCATGATTATTTAATATTATACTAAAAATATTAGCTAAAGCAATAAGAGAAGAAAAAGAAATGGAAGGAAATAGACTTAGGAAATAAGAAAACAAAACTATCACTCTTTGCAGATGATATAATGACATACTTAGAGAATCCTAGAGAATCAACTAAAAAACTAGTTGAAACAACTAACAACTTTAGCAAAGTTGCAGAATATAAAATTAACCTACATAAATCATCAGCATTTCTATATGCTGCCAACAAATTCAAGCTGCAAGGGATAGAAAAAGAAATTCCATTTAAAATAACTGTAGACAATATAAAATACTTAGGAGTCTACCTGCCAAGACAAACCCAGAAACTATATAACCACAATTATAAAACACTTTTTACATAAATGAAGTTAGATCTAAATAGGCAGGAAATTATCAATTGCTCATGGGTAGGCTGACCTAATAAAATAAAAATGATAATTCTACCTAAATTAATTTACTTATTCAGTGCCATACCAATGTAACTACCAAAGATCATTTTGTAGAACTAGAAAAAAATAGTAACAGGATTCATCCGGAAGAAGAAAAGCTCAAGAATATCAAGGGAATCCGTGAAAAAATGTGAAGGCAGCCTAGCCATACCAGATCTCAAACTGTATAATAAAGAGGTAATCATCAAAAGAATCTGGTACTAGCTAAGAATTAAAGTGGTAGATCAGTGGAATAGATTGGATACACAATATGCAATACTAAATAACCACAGTAGCCTAATTTTTTATAAACTCCAGCTATTAGGACAAGAACTCACTATCTGACAAAAATTGCTGGGAAAACTGGAAAACAGTATGGCAGAAACTAGTTACAGACCAACCTCTTATTCCAATACCAAGAAAAGGTCAAAATTATGTAGACATAAAGGGTAATACCATAAACAAATTAGAAGCAAGGAAGATTTTACCTGTCAGATCTATGGACAAGGAAAGAATTTATGACCAAACAAGAGATAGAGAATACATGTGTATATATATATATATATATATATATATATGTATGTATGTATGTATGTTTGTATATGTATGTACATATGCACATATATGTATATGTGATACAAAAGGTATGATTTTGATTATATTAGATTAAAAAAGGTTTGCACAAACAAAAGCAATGCAACCAAGATTAAAAGGAAAGAAGAAAACTGGGAGAAACTTTTTTACAGCAATGTCACTGATAAATGCCTCATTCTCAAATACACAAAGAACTGAGTCAAATTTATAAAAATGCACATCATTCTCCAATTGATAAATGGTGAAATGATATGAACAGGCAGTGTTCAGATAAAGAAATCAAAGCCATCTATAGTCATATGAAAAAATATTCTACATTACTATTGATTACATAAATGCACATCAAAACAACTCTAAAGTACCACTTCACTCCTATCAGATTGGCTAATATGACAGAAAAGGAAACCAATAAATGTTAGAGAGGATGTGGGGAAATTAGGACACTAATTCATTGTTGGTGGAGTTGTAAACTCATCCAACCATTCTGGAGTGCTATTTGGAACTATGCCCAAGGGGCAATCAAACTCTGCATACACTTTGATTCAGCAATAAAATCACCAAGTCTCTGTCCCAAAGAAATCAAAAAAGAGGAAAAGAATCTATTTGTGTGTGTGTGTGTATCCACTCTTTTTGTGGTAGAAAAGAATTGGAAATTGACAGGATGCCCACCAATTGGGGAACTTATGAACAAGGAATTATTCCTTCTCTAGTCTTCATTATCTTTTTCTCCATTGGCTCCTTCTCTTTCATAAAACAAAACCAAAACAGTTCCCTTTAATCCAGGTGCATCAAGCTGTGGTCACAGGATCATAGCATCTGAATTGGAAGGGAAATCAGAGGCTATTCAATTCAATTCCCTTTTCTCACCATCTTTATTTCCTTTTCCTAGAATATCTCCCCCCATATCTATGGAAAACCTATTAATCCTTCAAGGTTTAGCTCAAATCCCATCATAGCATGAAATATTCCCTAAATGCCTCATTAGAAAGTGGTCTCTTCATCCTCGGAATAGCTATTACTTTTATCTATATTACTCTTATGACACTTATATATTAACTGGTAGTTTGTCTCAAAAAGATTTGAGGGTCTTAGTGGGCTAAAAGCTCAATATGTCAGCAGTATGACATTATAGCTAAAAGTTCTAGTACTCTGTTAAGGGTGCATTAGGAAAGGCATAGTTTAAAGGACAAAAGAGGAGATAGTTCTGCTGTTTCCTGTCCCCATCAGTCCACATCTTTAATCTTGTGTCTGTACTGAACGCTACTTTGAAGGAAGGACATTGACAAGCTGAAGCAAGGACAAGAGCAGTCAAGATAATGAAACTCCTAGAGACTGTGTTATATGAAGGTGCCTTAGAGATACTTATTCTGGAGAAGAGAAGACAGAAGAGTGACAGAAATAACCTTTAAATGCACAAAGGTCTCTTATGTTGAAGAGATTCTTGAGGTATTTTGTTTGTTCCCTGAGGGCAGAACTAGGAACAATGGGTATGAGTTATAAAAAGTATATTTAGGCCTGATAAAGGAAAAGCTTCAAAAGTTAGGGCTATAAAAATGAAGATGCTTTCAGAGGCATAGGTTTCTACCTTACTTGAGGTCCCCAGGTAGAAATATTACAGGGGAAATTTTTAGAAAGTTTACAGGATTCTACTAGTTGGCATCTGAGACCCCTTCTAGTTGAGATTCCATAATTCTCTAATTCAATGACTACCTTGTGTTATATTTTTAAATGCATATTGGCTCATTTTCCCTACTAATTTATATGTGAAATTCTTGAGCTTATGTTTTTAACTATATACCCCCCCACACTGTCTTGTATGAAGTGCTTAGGAAGTATTTCATAGATATTTAAATTAAGTCAAACCTTGTGCCAAACCCCAATTATTGTATTATCTCCCTTTTTCTGGACTGATTGCAACCTTCACCCACTGCTTAGGCTGGTGTTAATAAATCTAAAAGGTCCTAGGAGTCAGTCTAGAGATGGGAAAAGAGGATACTGACAGGAAGATGGAGTCCAAGAGAGTGGGATTGGTGAAACATGGAGAATAGGCCTTTTAAGAGTCTTTTTGTAGCAATGACCCAAAGTGTAACTTCCACCTTTGAAGATCATACTTCTTGTACAGACCCAGTGAATCAGAAAGAACACATTATAAACTGTAAGATGTGGAGGTAGGATACAGCAGTGATGGAATTGTTTTGATGTTGTCTAGTATAGAAGGCAAGGTACTGATAAAGAGAAGCCTGATTATACTAAGGACATCACACACACACACACACACACACACACACACACACACAGAAGAGACTGAGAAAGATTGAGAAAGATTGACAAAAGAAAAAGAATGAACAGTCTAGGATAAGAGTTAACATAAATGAATATACTGACTAAAAAATTTCCAAGGAAGGTAAAAGAACTAAAATTCACAAGATCACTATAAATGATAATGAAAAATTCCAAATAATAATCTCCAGAATAGTTCAGAACAGCAATAAAGTAAGTGAAAAGTGATCAAAGAAATAAGAACAAAAATTGGTACTCCCAAGGAAGAAATCAATAGCCAGGAAGGAGAATAAATTTACACAAGTGACAGAAACACTCAAAAACAACAAGTTCTCTGAAAAAGAGAACAATAAAATTTGAATGCAAAAATGCAGATATAGAAGGAAAATCAACAAGTTAAAAGACTTATAATGAAAAGATTATAACAACTCATGAAAGCTCTCTCTACAAAACAAGAACATTAAATTTCAAGACAGGATATAAAAAATCTAAATAAAAAGTACTATTCCTTTTGTATGCAATTGCTAAAAGTTGCAGGAAAAGAGCATGTGTGTAAAGAAAAATTACAAAACCCATTTATGAAAAAACACAATCTCTCAGATAAAATGTTGAGGGAAGGCATTGGATGTTTTGAGAATAAAATAGAGGATTTCCTTCAAGATGAACATATTGAAAGGACACATTTTAGGGCAGAGCAATGACTGACAACTATTGTTAGAGCATTGTAGCCTATCAGCTCTATTATATGAGACTGTTTTTTTAGAGTTTTGAAGTGTATGGCTCAAAAATTATAAACCAAATAACTGAGGATACTGAAAAGATTATATAAAGATTTTTGGATTCCCATCTGACAGAAAGACATATTTCTTGCATTGAAACAATGGTTCTTGACCTTGTTGTGTGGTGTGGACCCCTTTGACAACCTGATGAAATCTCTGGAACCCTTTTCAGAATAAAGTTTTTTAAATGCATAATGCATCCATTTAAAATGCATTCAAAAGAATATTGAAATAGTACTATAAAATACTTTTTAAAAAATTCACAGACCTCAGGTTAATAATCTTTGGATTAAAGCTAATTAAAAAAAGAGAGAGAAAAGGAACTAAGAAGCCTGAGAAGTTTTGAGCAGGAGAGTAAAATGAATGCAGGAGGAATCACAAAGAAGGTCTGAGCTGAGACAGGTGCTTTTTCAACTGCTTTTCTAAGAGCTTGATGATTGGAAGACAGATATTGCCAATTTGCTAGAGAAAAGCTAGAGCAGATTCTGGAAGCTCTTTGGTGTGGGACTGATTTCTGCTGCTGCATGCAAAGTTTATTGTTCTCTGGTGCCATGTAAAGCCCAAGAGAAGAGAACCTTTTCAGTGGTGCCTATATTGCTCTCTACTTTCATATAGGGTTTGATAAAGAGAAACATAGAGGGAAAGATAGGCTTTGTATGCGCTTTGCTGTGTGCTGTGCTTTGTTGTGAAAAAGTGGGCATAGAACTGATTGGATAAAACAGGATTCCCAGCTATTTGCAGATCAAAGGAGGTTGGCAGTTTTCCAACTTAAGGGAACTACTTGACTCACACTTTACACTTTTTCCCCCCAAGGTTCTCATATTGAGTGTCTGTGAACAAAAGGAGTTTGCCACTGCTTTATTCACTGGAGAAAGAAAAGGAGAAATGTGTTGAATATGAAAACTGTATAGATTAGAAGGAAAGCAGCTAGCAGAGAAATAATTTTATTTAGTGTCAATTGTTCCTTAAGGGAACCAGGACACAAAGACTGGAGATCCAGAGTTTTGAGCTGCACTAGGTACAGTTTTTCCCTTTTATGTTTCTCTCTACTAGACTTCTATAAATGTGTGCTTACTCTCCCCTGTGTATACTATGTGCATTGATGGAAAATATCACCTAAGTGTATGAGTAGACTGTGAAGTTTTGATTATTCTTTTGTTTTGAGTAACTACAATGTTTGATTATTCTGAATTTTGCCTGCTGAAGAGTAAATTTTATGACAATTTCCTCTTTTCTTTTATAAGTAGATGTTTTATTTAAATGGTATGATATTGATTAATTTGTGTAAATGGGAAGTACTCTGGTAGGGGCTCAAGTGATACAGCAGTAAGTAGTAGAAATACTTCTACACACACACACACACACACACACACACACACACTTAATCCTGTGAAAACATCAAATTATGGAAAGGTGGCATGTCTCTCACTAAAAATTCTCAGTCCTGGCAACTTAAGTTTAGGTGTCAGTGGGTGAGCCAGCCTAGAGAGCTAGAGTGGCTTCCTACATCATGTATGTTTTAGATATCCCAGAAAAATATCATTTAGGAAAATATTAAATATAATACTTTAGGAAATAATGAAGGAAAATTGCCCAGAAAAGTAAAATCAGATGTCAAAATACAATGTTTCCCAGAACACTTACAGAAAGAAACCACAAGTTTAACTTACTAAAAACACTGCCTTAAGAAGTGGAATATCAAATGACAAATATTGCATACAACCAAGAAAAATCTTTCACGTCACAAGGAAAATCAAGTTTGAGTCTATTCTTTATTTATGAGAAATCAAACCAAAAAAAAATGAAACATGCTATTATGAAAAACAAAGGAAATCAGTTTATTTCCCCAAACAACATAGTCTACAAAGCTGTGGTTAATCAAAATTTTTAAACAAGGAAAATTTAAGTCATTCTTTAAAACTAAGAATGAGAAGAATTTTCAATATGCCAACTCTTCAAAGAGAAAAAAAGTTTAAATATCTTCTGATAGCAATAAAAGACTAAGGAAATAAAATGTTTTATGTGTCTCAAGGTAGATGGGGGGTGGAGCCAAGATGGGGGAGTAGAAACAGAACTTTAGCACAGCTCTAGCTTCCACCTCCTCCAATACATGTAAAAAATGACTCTAAACAAACTTTAGAGCTACAGAACCCACAAAATGACAGAGAAAACCAAATCCCCGACTGAAGGAAGTCTTGCAGGCATGAAGGGTCCATTGCATTGTGCTGGGAGTCCAGGGCAGACCTGCTTTAGCAGTGGGGCTTATTAAACTCAGACCCAGGGCAGCCCCAACCAGAGGTGGCTAGAGCAGACTTCACCAGAGTAAATCACCAGCAGCTGTAGCAATTTCCAGATGTCTCAATCCATAAATGCCAAAGACAAAGTAAAAGGTCAGTGTGAAACTTATTTGGTCCAGGGGTGGATAAAAGGGTGCAATCTGGATGGTACCCCCAGAGTGAGAAGCAGAGAAGGCACAGTGGCTGCAGGTGCTGCAGCATGGCTACTTCGGGAGCTCCTGGACTGCAGATTGTAGGGGGACAAAGTGACTATTCAGAGGCTAAGCACTCTTGCTTTGACCTACTTGGGTCTGGATCACAGTCTTGGGTGGTGTTCTTGGAGTGTGTGACCAGTGATGCAGAGCACGTGGGGGCTGTAGAAAGGGTGCCCATCTAATAGCTCCTGCAGCTGCAAAAACTCCAGTGATTTGGAACATAGCTCTCTCCATTCTGGAAGCAGAGTTCTACTGTGGCAAAGAGCTCAAAAGTCAAGTAATTGGCTGTCAATATGAGCGAGCAACAGAAGCACAAACAGACAATAAAATCCTTTTTTGGGGAAAAAAGGATCAAGATATGGAGTGGGAGGAAAACAGTGAAGTCAGAACTCCTTCATCAAAAGCCTCCAAGAAAAATATGAATTGGTTACAGGCCATGGAGGAGCTCAAAAAGGATTTTGAAAATCAAGTAAGAGAAGTGGAAGAAAAATTGGGAAGAGAAATGAGAATGATGCAAGAAAACTATGAGAAGATGGCAGTGTAGAAGCAGCAAGGTTCTGCAGCTCCCATGCAGCCACCCTAAACACCCATAAAATATGACTCTGGAAAAAATCTAGGACTCTCAAACTCACAAAAATACAGAAAACACATCTCTCACTGAAGGCAGCTCAGCAGCAGGGGATCATTGCAGCAGGACGGGAGCCAAGGCCAGCCCAGCCTGAAACTGAAATCACAGCCAGGCCTCAGGGCAGTCCGAGAGGAGCTGAGCCACAGCCAGTCTACAAGAGAGAAGATCTACAATGCCTCCAGCAACTCCACATCTACCAAGGCATGAAAAATAGGGATAAGAGAAAGGCCACT
>JAQQSW010020081.1:0-10921 GCA_028646575.1 Pseudocheirus occidentalis
AAGAATAATTGGACTACCCAAAAGCTACAATAAACAAGAATTTTGATAGAATAATACAAGAAATAATCAAAGAAAATGGTCCTGAAGAATGAGAACAAGAGGGGAAAGTAGAAATATTAAAAATCCTCCAATCATCACCTGAAAGAAATCCTACAAGGAAAAACTATAGGACTATAATAGGCATATTCTAAAACCTTCAGCTCAAGGAGAAAATACTATGAGCAACAAGGGGGAAAAAGGCAATTCAAATATGGCAGTCATAATTAGAATCACACAAGACCTAGCAGCAGCAATACTAAAAGACTGCAGGTCTTAGAACACTATATATTGAAGAGCAAAAGAACTGGGGTTATGACTATGTCATACTCAGCAAACTTAAGCATAAGCCTGACTTTTTTTTAAAAAAGGATACTCAATGAATTACCAGAATTTGTAGGATTTTGTTTCAGGGAAAAAAAGACCTGAAATCAATAGAAAATTTGACATACAAGATCTGGGAGAAAAAAAGGTATATATAAAAGACTAATTGCAAAGGACTCAATAAGGACAGACTGCTTACTTTTTACATAAGGAAATATAAATTCTATTTCTAAGATTATATTAGTAATTGGGTAGTTAGAAAGATTGAGGTAGATCTGAGTATGATGTGATTCTAAAAAGTATAGAAAATTCTAAATTATAAAAGGTTTAGGAAAGAGTAAAAAGAGTAATTATCTTGTACAAATGAATGAATAATGAAATAATAGGCAGAAGTGAAAGAACTGACAGAGAGGAATTAGATGGGAGAAGAAGGCTGGTAGCTCTGCAACCCTACTCTCATTGGGGATTAGGTTGAAGAGGGAAATATTATACACACACACACACACACACACACACACATATGGAGAGAGAGGGGTATAAAAGTCTTTAAATTCATAAAGAGATAAAAGTCTAAGAGGATAGGGAAGGGAAAGACTATAAGAGAGAGATTTTTATAGGGAATCCTACTCACATCAGATTTGGTTTAAAGAGATAACATTTTTAAGAGAATAATCGTTTTTTAAATTTATAAGGAAATAGGATAAAGGGGGTATGTGAGGGTGTTCAAATTAATGGGAATGGGAAAATAAGGGAGGGATCTTTGGAGGGAGGGTAGGTTAAGTAAAAAGAGGGCAAGGTAGTATGTAGTAGTAAAGTTGAGAAATCATGAGGGATAGGAAATAAGAGATAAACACAAATATAAAATAAAGAGCAGGAGTAGAATTTATTAGGAAAAAAAGCAGGGGTAGTAATCATGAACTCAGACAAAGTTAAAGCTGAAATAGATTTAATCAAAAGAGAAAAATAAGGAAACTATGCTATGTGTCACCTACATTAATCAATATTCTTTTAGACTATTTAAAATAACTAAACATTATAAGGTTGGAATATTGCTGTGATGTAGGAAATGATGATTTGTTGGACTTAGAAAAATACGAAAAGACTTAGACTTATACAGGAAAATGCCCTCAGAGAAATGGGGGACAAACAAGTACAGTAAAGTCTTACATTGATCAATATGAATGTGCATGTCTATGTATGAGTATATATTAATATATAAAATATGTAAATAAATTATATATATATACATAACAATTAAATAATGAGGAAATCCATGAGTCAGAAGAGGAAAGAAGGCTTTTAAATTTATAGATGAAAATCTACAGAGATAGAATCAAAAGCAATATTGTCAATGAAGCTTACAATAAAGCACCTGGACAGAAAGATAAAATAAATGAAACATTTGGAAAACATATCCCATCCTGGCACAGAGACAGGCTATAACAATAAGGCAGGATGTCAGCTATTCAGAAATCTGCTGGAACTCTGTTAAAAGTAGAGCAACTAATCTTGTTTCTCCTCAATAATTTCATTCTTCAAAAAGAGAACTTTTCTAGATTTGCACCAGTAAAGAGGAACTAGTAACTGGTGTGGAAATTATGGGAACTGGGGAAAGAAGAATTTGTGTTAAGGAAAGAGAAAATTTAGGCTTATTCTGATAAATATCATAAATTTTGGGAGAGCAGATTTCTGAGTGCAGAGAAAGGATGGGTAACATTCTATGGTTCAAAATTCTTCAGGAAAACTTAGCCCAGGGGGGAAAGAGAGTTTTGTATCTCAGAATAAGATTCTTCTTCTTCTTCTTCTTTTTTGCTTTTTCTTTTTGGAGGGGGGAAGGCAGGATAGTTGGGATTAAGTGACTTGCCCAAGGTCACAGAGCTAGTAAGTGTTAAGTGTCTGAGGCTGGATTTGAACTCAGGTCCTCATAACTTCAGGGCCAGTGCTCTATTCATTGAACCACCTAGCCACCTAGCCACTCCCTCAGAATAAGATTCTTAAGGCACACAAAAAAAATAATTCCTGGAAGAGGGTGAAAAAAGGTTAATTTCTAAAGAAACAAATGCAAATAAACCAGGAACTTAGTTACCAATATGGTTTTTAAAGAGTTAAATACAGAAGGATAAAAGATGAAAGCTAGGCCAGGAAATGGAAGATGAACACAAAGTTGCAGCATGCTCCTTAAAAAGAGCATCAGGAGTGCTGAAGTTCCTTATGAGTCTGGGGAGGAAACAAAGGGGGCATACAAAAGGACCTTTTCTTAAAAAGAAATATTCAGGGAAGAAGGAACTTCAAACAATGTGCTGTTTGGGATGAATAGAATTATAATGACATAAAGGCATGCCTGATGTCTTTTACTTTGCTTCTCTTTTCTCTGCTAAAACAGAATGATCTTTAGACTGTAAAGGAAAGGGGGGAAATAGCTACAGTAATAGAAAGTTGAAAAGCAAATAAGCAGAGCAGATACTGAAAAGCATTTTCTCATTTTGACACTTTATCTCTGGCCATCATTTTCATCTTCCTTCCCCTGGGCCCTTGAATACCACCCCTGTGAACCCCAAATATTATAGGCTAGCTTTTGTTTTATTCTTGCCTGGAACCAGTCCTCCACACATCTCCCTCGTAATCTCCTCATCATGTGGAATACAAAGAAATCATTTCCCCCCCACAACCACCTCTGTCCAGCATCTCTTTATACGTTATCTTCTCCAATTAGGATTTATGGTCCTCGAAGAAGAGGTTGCTGACTTCTTCAATTTGAATCTCTGTTGTGTAACACAGGGCCTAATATACAGTAAGTGCTTAATAAATTCTCTATCTTATCTATCTATCTGTCTGTCTATCTATCTATCTATCTATCCATCTATCTATATTCCTTTGATGAATTCAAATCACTAGGTTCAACTGAACTAAATCTTTGAGCTGAAAAAACAGGCAGGAGTGATTCTTCAGTCACTTATAGTGTGATCTCTGAAAAATCATGGAGAATACACAGGTTTGCAAGATAGAGAATGTTCAAGTTACCTAAAAGGCATGCCTTTCTCTACTGAGAAGCCAGTGACATTGAATTGGATTCTTGGCAATAATCTAGAACATGTTCAGGGGATAGCTGGTGAAAAATATGTGATCTCAAAGACCTAGCATGACTTCATCAAAGTGTTATACAGGACTACCCTTCTTTTCTTTTTTTTTCTTTTTTTTGGACAGCTGTATAGTCAGCTCAGGGGAATGCTACAGGTATTGTTAACCTAGATTTGAGAAAAGCACTAAAATGTTTCCTGGTATTCTTGTAGAAAAGAGACAAAGATATAGGCAAGGAGATTAGGCTTAATTGGGTAGATTAAGAGCTGGTGGAATGAATGACTGAACCCAAAGAATAGTCATAGAATCATAGAAATTATATTTGGAAAAATAGTATTAGTACCTACTGTTTTTCATTTTTCTTTTTTTATTGAAGAATGAAGAACGAATGAAGAACAAATGAAGAAAAAGAGACATTAAATGAACTGTTCCAAGTCACATATGTGAAGTGACTGAATTCTGAGTCAAATCCAGGTTCTCTAATCTCAGATCCAGCAATTTACTTTCTCTATTTTATCTCACCCACGTCAGGACAAAGATCCACTCTGGGCTCTGTACTGTTTACAGTTGTTTTATTTACTACTTGAATGCAAGCACAGATGAGATTCTGATCTAATTTCCAGTCCAAGTAGGTCTAGGAAGAATGGTCAACATGTTGGATGAGAGAATTAAGCTCCAAATAGAACTTGATAAACTAAAATATTTGCCTCAAAGTAATAAGGTGAAATTTAATAGGGTGAAATGTAAAATCATCATCAGTACAAGATGGGAGGACTAAGCAGTTTACCTGGAAAAAAAAATCTGGGTGTTTTAGTGAACAGAAAGTTCAATATGAGTCAACACTATGAGAGAGCAATCAAAACATAATGGGAATAATCTTAGAAGGTCTAGGAAAACATTAGAGGTGCTCTGCTAACAAGTGACTTTGAATCAGACATGATGAGACTATTTCTACAGATATCCAAAAGTATAGCTGGCTGTCTTGGCCAATTGGGATACTGCCTGGACACACACACATGCACACACACACACACATGCACATGCATGTGCACACACACATGTGCACACACATGCATACGTGTTTATGTCTAACTATACATAGATATACAAACACATCTATATGTGTGCATTTGTACATATATATATATAATGTGTGTGTTTCTTTGTATATCTATATATCTCCATTTAATTTGATTCTCATAATTACTATGTGAGGTAGCTCTAATTATTCATTTCATTTTATAGATGAGGTACCTAAGGCTGAAACAGATTAAATGATTTGCCCAGGCTCACACAGCAAGTAAGTGACCAATGCAGGATTTGAACTCAGGTCTTCCTGATTTCATGTCAGATACTTTATCCACTGCACAGCATAGATGCCTCATTACATCTCCAGCTAGTTATCAAAGTAAGAATACATAAACTTCAAACAGTATATAATCCACTGGTTATTTCCACTATTTTGTAAATCCACCAGCCTACAGGTGTCATGCCTAAAATCTCATGCTGAGTGGTCAGGTCACTACATTCTCTTCTAGTATGAATAAAATACTTCTTAAAATTTATTTTTTCTAAAATTTTGACATTGAATTGCTGAGGTAAAAAGATTCTATACATGTTTTCATCTTTAAATAATTAATAAAGATCTTCAGTGGAAATTTTCCTCATCAACTTAATTTAATTACAATCATTTAAAAATAATAGTAGATTATAGATCTGGTAGATAATAATGATAATCATATCTTCTATTATCTTATACTTTGAATTTCTATTGCAGTTCTAAATCTTCTAGGTGGGCTCATGACCACTTGAATATTATTTTTTTCTAAATTTTCATTAATGATGCTTTTCCTATTAGGGAGTTAAGAATGGCTTGAATATTCAGTTGATAAAAGATAAAGGATAAACAAGTCACAGTCAACAGAGCAACCTTCTAACTTCCTGAAGAGAAAATTCTATGAAACTAGACTAGTTGCTTCCAGAGGCCACCTATTATCTATGCCAAACTTGACTGAAAATGGCTGTGTCTGGGGTGGCTAGGTGGTTCAGTGCCCTGAAGTCTGGATGACCTGAGTTCAAGTTTAGCCTCAGACCCTTAACACTTACTAGCCATGTGACCACGGGCAAGTCACTTAACCCCCATTACCCTGCCTTCTCCCCTCCAAAAAGGAAAAAGAAATGTGGCTGTGTCCTGTATTAGAAAAATAATTTGCCTAGAAGATTTAGGTTCAAATATCAGGTACCAAAGGTTATAATTTTATTACTAGACAAACACATCATTTAATATCTCTGAATCTCATTTTCCACATCTGTAAGATGAAGATGATATGCCATCTATGGAAAACATTCTCTCCTTTAGTCTTTCTCATAAAATCCTAATCTTCATGACTCAGCTCGGGTGCCACCTATTTTAGTGAATTCACCCCAGTCCTCTGGGTTATTCATTTTCTCTCCCTCCTCAAATTAATGAATATTTATTTAAAAGTCTACATGATTTCTACCAGAAGAATGAAAGCTCTGAGACTAATTTTCATTTTTGTTGTTATATTGCATTAGCTAGCATTGTGCCTTGCACAAAGCAGGTAGCTAATAATGCTTGTGAAATTAAATTAAATTACCTATCTCACAGGATTTTGGGGAAATTAGATGAAAAAATTGTAATAAAACACAATAAAGATTTAATATAGTTTTTTTAATTAAGTCTGGACATTAACATGTGATGCTTGTCCAAATAAAAAGATAGTGGTACTAATTTTGGTACTTTCAAATGTCTATGGTTGGGTTGAGACAAATATCCTAGTAAGGAAATTAAGCAGCAAATAAAAACATGGCAGTTTAAACCATGAAACTATGCACTACTTTTTTTAAAAAATAATGTCTTGCTACAAAATGTGGAAACTCAAGGTGGTAGAAAAATAGTAAAACATATGACAGGTGCAAGAGCAAAAGCACTTTAGAATTTAATTCTATATGTCATTAAACAAAGATGAAGAAACTAAAAAGTTGTGAAGGCATAATTCATATCTTCATCAACTTCTTAAATACATGGTTAAGGGCATCCCCAACCCCTTTTCTAACTCTTGATTATCTCCTGCTTTACTGAGAAGCCTTACAACAATAACAATCTTCCTTCTCTCTGGCTGTCTCCTCTACACATTGCTAAAGGTGTCTCAATACATACCAGAGGCCATGCCCTGGAAGAATTCCCACTGTGATGTGTTAAAAAGTTTGAGAGACATAGTTTCTGGAAGATAGATCTTTATATTAATTATGCTAGCAGATAATTTATAAAAAGGGGTTAGTGCCACACTCAACTGCCAAAGTCCACCCCACCCCTCTATGATACCCATTCAATGCTTATATGCTCTTGGAAGAGTGAGGGTTCTATAAGGTGGCAATCAACTACAATTGGTTAATAATTAATGAGAAGAATGAATATTATAATAAGAGATAGGTTTATTCTAATAAAGGGATAGGGGGACAAGAGACTTATTTCTCATTCAGACTATACCCACCTAGGGCAATCAAGGCAAAAGGGGGTCCACCTCTTCTGAGATCTTGTTGAGTGGAAGGTAATGGGCTAGAAATCACTTAGATTAAATTCTTTGTAAGGTATTCTAGTAGGGTGGGGTCTCCCACCCAGTACTGAAAAGCACATACCAAGGGATTTGGGCAATCTTATCCATCAGCAATGTTCTTCAGAGACTGAACAACCTACAGCTTCTGAAAAAATACTGATCCTAGCCTAATTCAATAATTGATTATTAATATGAGAGAAATAATAATTTCTCTCTACACCCTAAGGCCTTCTTTCTGGCTTTCTGGAACAGTATTGCAGCAACTAGCCACTACTGACAAATAAACTCTGCCACTGTACCTGGATGGGGTATGTCAAACTATTCCCTTATGATACCACATCTCAATAATCTTTTTGACCAAAGAACCCCTCCCTGGCCATCTCTCCTCAAAGTAAGTTGTTATGCCATTAGCATATTGGCTGGTATATAGAAGGCAATTCATTAAATACTTCTTTCCTCCCTCTTTGCCATTGTACTAAACTCCCTAAAGGTAAACTTGACTTTGCTTTTGTATCTACTGTGCCACATAGCAAGAGCTTAATAAATGCTATTCAATCATTCATGCATGCACTCATTCTCTACACTTTAGAACTTCTCTATGGCTTCCCTTCACCTTCTACTTTTCCCTCCGTGTGTGAGATGCATATCTTTGTCAGTCTCGTGAAGTCTTTTGACTCCTTCTCAGAATAGTTTTTAAATGCATAAAACAGAATGAATACAACTACAAAGAAAATTAATTACATTAAAATATCTTTTTTTTCACATCAGAATCATGTCCCTCCCACACACACATACACACACACACACACACACACACACACACACACACACACACAAAGTCTACACAGTGACCTTTTGGAAGCTTAGAACTCTTGTGGCAGAGGATGAGATGGTCCTGCTCCTTGTTAGTCACTTTATTCCACCCCTCCCTGCCCTTCTGGGATCTTGCTCTATCAATGTTTGTTACTTCCATTTCCCCACTACCCATTCACTCCTGATCCCTTGTAATTTGGTCACATGCGCATCTATTATTGAAACTAAGCTCTCCAAAAGGCACTAATGATCTTCTCATTGTTGAGCCTTTCAGCCATTGTGTCTCAGTCTGTGTCTTCCTTCATTTTAATGGAATCTTTGACAGGCTCCTTTCACATCATAAAGATTTAAAATGTTTATTTCATCAAATGAACTGACTATACCCTATATGTGTATATATTTATATGTATACTTTACATCTGTACCTTTTTTGATATTGCTGGTTCTCTTTCCATTTTTCCAACCACTCTTTGATCTCCTTTTATGCTTCTTCTGTTTTCCTTCTGACCTCTAAGTATGGAAGTCCCAAAAGCCCTCTATTCCGTCCAATTCAATTAAAAAAACATTGATTTGAAATATATGTTTATTTGTAAAATCTTATGGAGGAAAATAGTGGAAGGTTTAATGTTATAAAGCACAGAAAATAAGAGAGGGTAAAACCAATTTAAAGAAAGCTTGATGAGAGGTTCAACTAATCAATATCATCCCAAGGGGAATCATAGATGAAAATGGAAATGGTACAACAAACAGAAGAAGAATGGAAAATATTTGCAGATTTTAAGATCAAACTATTTTCACAAGGAAAATAGAACCATGACTCTAAGATCATTCTTAGATCTATTTATAGAGAAGACAGAGTTGGCACTAATGATAGGGAAAGCAACTGAATAAGACCAACAATACCAAGAGAAAAATCTATGGTAGAATTGAAACAAATAAGGGTGCTGAGGGATCACTTCATGACATATGGGAAGTGGGAGAAGGTAGTAAAGACATGGGGTAAAAGAAATTCACATCTTGTTAATGCCAACAAAAGAAAATAAAATTTGTAGAATATTGATAACTGAGCCATGTGAATATTTGAAGCATTTCCTAATTCATCTGGATTCTTGACTTCTTTCTTTTTTAAATGTATTTATTTTCTTGTTTACATCATTCATTTCTATGAGATTTTTAGTTACAAATTTTCTCCCCATCTTTCCCCACCCACCACCCCAAAACAGCCATCCCATTGTATAACCCCTCTCCCAATCTGCTCTCTCCTATGTCCTCCCCCGTTGCCCCTCTGACTTTCCTGTAGGGCAAGGTAGATCTCCCTACCCCAGTGCCTGTATGTCTTAATTCCCAGCTGCATGTAGTTAATAATAATAATAATAATAATAAATGCATATATGTATACATATAATTTTTTTTAACATTTGATTATAGAACTTTAAATTCTAGATTCTTTCTCTTCCTCCCTCATCACCCACCACCACTGGAAAGACAAGCAATTCAATACAGGCTGTACATGTGTAGTTTTGCAGAACATCTCTACAATGGACATATTGCGAGAGACTGATTATATATCCCTCCCTCCTATTCCGCTCTCCCCTTGTTCCATTCTCTACCTTTTCCCTGTCCTTTTACAGAAATATGTGCTTCCAGCAATCCTCCCCTCCATCATCGCCTCTCTCATCCCCATCCCCCCTACTCTCCTGTGTGGCAAGATACCCAGTTTAGAGTTTATGTCATTCCTTCCCTAAGCCAAATTCAATGAGAGTAAGGTTGACCCTTTCCCTTTGGCCTTCCTATTCTTCCCCTCCACTGTAAACAGTTATCCCTTGCCTCCTCTATATGAGATGATTAACCCCTTTCTGTCTATCCCTGTCCTCTCTCATTCTATTCCTCTCCCACTTCAGAATTTCACCTTTTAAAGTATCATCCCTGGGGCAGCTAGGTGGCACAATGAATAGAGCACTGGCCCTGGAGTCAAGAGGGCCTGAATTCAAATCCGGCCTCAGACACTTAACACAAAAACTAGCCATGTGACCTTGAGCAAGCCACTTAACCCCAACTGCCCTCCAAAAAAAGCACAAAAAAATTAAAAAAAAAATAATGTACCATCCCTTCCTATTCAATTGATCCTGTGCTCTCTATGCACACATACATACACATACTTAGATATGTATTCATATGCATATATAAACCCTCCTATATAGACATATGTATATGTATACATACATACACATATATATGTATATATGTGTGTGTGTGTATGTATGTATGTGTGTGTGTGTAGAGAGAGAGAGAGATATAGAGATATACACATACTTTGGATTCCCTTCACCTGTCCTAATGCTGAGAAAAGTTTCATAAGTTACAATTATTGTTTTTCCATGTTGGCAAGAAAATAGCCCAACTTTGAGAAGTTCCTTATGATTTCTTTTCTGTGTTTACTTTCTCATGCTTCTTGTATCTGAGTGTCAAATTTTCTTTTCAGTTCTCCACCTCATTGAATGACCATATTTTCCCCTGGAACATTATACTCAATTTTACTGGGTAAATGATTCTTGGTTTTACTCCTAGCTGCCTTGATCTCCAGAATATCATATTCCAGGCCCTTCAATCCCTCAATTTAGAAGTTGCCAGATCCTGGATTATCCTAATTGTGTTTCTACAGTATTCAAATTGTTTCTTATTGGCAGCTTGTAATATTTTCTCCTTTATCTAGGGACTCTGGAATCCGGCTATAACATTCGTAGGAGTTTTCTTTTTGGAATCTTTTTCAAGAGGTGATTGGTAAATTCTTTCAAGTTCTCTTTTACCCTCTGGTTCTAAAATGTCAGGGCAATTTTCCTTGAGAATTTCTTGAAGGATGATTTCTAGGTTCTTTTTTTTCATCATGGCTTTCAGATAGTCCAATAATTTTTAAATTATCTCTCCTGGATTTATTTTCCAGGTCAGTGGTTTTTTCAAGGAGATATTTCACATCACCTTCTATTTTTTTTTTCATTTGTTTGGATCTGTTTAATAGTATCTTGATTTCTCATAATGCTATTTGCTTCCATTTGCTCTACTCTAATTCTGAAGGAATTATTCTCTTCAACAAG
>JAQQSW010020082.1:0-10921 GCA_028646575.1 Pseudocheirus occidentalis
TTATACTTAGGATATGTATGACCTTAGATAAGACATTCTTTGGGACTTAGTCTCCTTATCTGTAAGATGAGGGGATTAGACTCTATCTAAGACCCCCAATATCTCTAAATCTAAGATGCTATACTCACTAAACTTCACTGAGTTTTAGTTTCCTCATTCATAAGATGGGCATTTCTTTAACATATGCCTGCCTCATCTGTAAAATGGGGATAATAATTCTTTCACTACGTACTTCATAGAATTGCACAGACTTGGTGAGACTCTATAAAAATGTTGGGTAACGTCTTGTTCATGGGTCTTATTATGCTACACATACTTATATATGTCTTTATAAACTCCTTGCTGGTAGGTATTATCTCATTCTTTGTATCTCTAATGCCCAGAATAGTGTCTGGCACACAGCTGAGGCTTCCTAAATGCTTGTCCATTGACTGACTGATTATGTGAAAGAAGTGAACCTCGGCTCCCATAAAGGCTATCCCAGCCAAGGGCATAATGTAAGTTTAGTCAAGTCCTGCCAAACTAAAATCCCTTCCAGTGGAGGCTCAAGAATGGACAGTGTGTCTGCCATCCAAAGACCAACCTCACTCCACTCAGAGAGATTCTTTGCTACAGCACTGACACCAGGTGATAAATTTTTTTGGGCCCCAGCAGCTTTTAAAGGCCATCTGTTAAAGCATTGAGCTGTGTTGCTCTGCGTCAGTGGAGGGAGTACCCTCTGTGATGAAACTGCATAGCCTTGGAATATTGAATAGATATTTCAGTATGATTTTTAGTGCCTTCAGCGGCTTTGCTAGATGGGTTTTAAATGACCTTGTTTAGTAGTACTCCGACTACATTTCATAATCAGGTGTTTGCACCAGTGAAGGCTCTTCCTTTATATTCAGCAAAATTTTCTCTGACTTTTTCCCATGTTATCAGCCCTAGTGATATACCTCATTTGATGACAGCCTGAGAATACAGTCTCTTGCAACCCCTTAAGAACTGGATTTCCTCCAGTTGGGAAGGAGATATCTTATTCTTGGTGGGTAGGGTGGGGAATGGGTAAGAAGAGAAGAATATCATACCTCCCTCTCTCTTAAATATTGAACAATAACCTTAATCTTTCTCTTTCCAGTTCCTTGGAAATTTTCTGTCCCTCTTCTCTCTTCATTGGCTTTGTGGAGTTGATAATATCTTTGGGGGTTTAATTGGACAGATCTTGAGAAGACAGTTATCTGCCACAGAGCTTACTTTGTTTTAAAGAACTTCAATCCTACGTGTTTATTCCTTGAGGCATCTGTCAAATTTTTTCTTAGTTTAGCAGCATGTAATTGGAAAGGATTGTCAGATACACAAAGAGAGGTGAATTATTACATTGATTTACTCTAGGAATACCTTGAATTATGAAGTTTTTAGGACCCAGAGCTGTTCAGATTGCTCAGAAAGTGATGGGGGGGGGGAATTTCCTCTCATATTAGCTACGTGTGAACTGATGTGATCCATGCTGTTCTTACACATCAAAATTTCAAATTGTCAGTCAGTCAATGAATGTGTATTAACCATCTGTTCTGTGCCAATCTCTGTGCTACGAGCTAAGGGTTCAACAAAGACAAAGGGCAGGCTCTACTCCAAGGGAGCTCATGGCCTAATGGGAAAGACAGAATGCCAACAATTATGTACAAACAAGCCATGTACAATAATTAACAGAGAAAAGGTGCTAAAATTAAGAAGGACCAAAAAAGACTTCCTCTAGGAGGTGGGGCTTTAGCTGGGATTTGAAGGAAGTCAGATATTGTCTTTAGTCAATCAATCAACAAATATCCATTGAAACTTGAGCATTATACTATGCATTGAGGGAAATATAAAAAAAGTAGAAGATCTGGTCTCTTGTCCCTGTAGGGCTTATGGAGATGCAAGGGAGGAAATGAGACAGATATAGTTACATAAAGAAAAGAGTGATAACTTCAGACAATAAATATAAATGCTGAAGGAGGGGCAGGAGGCAGGTTGGTGACACAGTGGACCATGTTGTACTTTGGGTCAGGAAGACTGGAGTTTGAATCACACTTATTGTATGAAGCTGGGCAAGTCGGGGATAATAATAGCACCAACTTCCCAGGATTGCTATGAGGATCAAATAAGATGACAGGTGTAAATCATTTTGTGAACCTGATGCCATATAAATGTTAATTATTAGTAGTAGGAGTAATAGTAGGAAATACAACTCATTCAAGCTCCATCAGAATAGAGACTTTTGCTTTTGTCTTTGTATCACCAAGGATTATTACAGTGCCTGGAACAGAATAGTCACTTAATACATATTTCTTGATTTATTGATTGCTATAGGAAATCAGAGGAAGAGAAATCACTTTTAACTGGAGAAGCCAGAGAAAACTCCATGGAGGAGGTGGGACTTTGAATCATAGGATCTGGGCAGCTAGCTGGTAAGAGTGAAGTCATGAAAACTTAGGTTCAAATCCAGCCTCAGACTCTTAATCATTGTGTGACCCTGGGCAAGTCACTTAAACACCCTCAGTCATAGTTTCCTCATCTGTAAAACGGGGGTAATAGTAGCAACTGCCTCCTGGGGTTGTTGTGTAGACCAGATGAAATCATATATATGAAGTACTTTGCAAAGTGCTGTGAGTAGTTATTATTACCATTGTAGGTTTGTAGGATTTTAGATCTAGAAAAACTTCTAGATTATGCAGTCCTCAGTCTCATAGACAGATGGGGAGTTTCCAATGAGGTTCCTTTGGCCTCATGACTCCAAGTCTGGTGTCCTTCAGAATCTACTGCCTTCTTGGACTGGATCTTTTTTTTTTCTTTTTTAGGCAATTGGAATTGAGTGTTTTGCCCAGGACCAAACAGCTAGTAAATGTCTGAGGTCAGATTTGAACTCAGGTCCTCCTGACTTCAGGGCCAGTGCTCTATTCATGGCACCACCTAGATGCCCCTCTTAGACTGGATCTTGAAGGATGGGCAAGATTTTCCTGGGTGGAGAGGTAGAGGTGGTGGAGGTTTTATCTCCAGTATCTAGCACAGTGCCTTGATTATTTTAGGCACCAAAGAAATGTTTGTACAATTGAATTGAGTTAAAGGGGGTGGGGAAAGCATTCCAGGCAGTAAGCATCAGATGAACAAAGGAATAGAAATAGATATGGAGAAATATTTATTGAGTACCTACTATGTACAAAGGACCCAAATACTGGGGGTGGAGACGGATACAAGAATGATGACATTTTTGGTCCTCGTGATGTTTGCCATTTAGTAGGAGATCACCAGACAAGTGTCAAAAAAGAAAAAAAAATTACTTCATAAAATAGGATGTAACAACTACTTCAAGAGGTATAACCAACTACAGTAGAAATTTGAGGAAAGGAGACTCCAGATTATTTTCTGAGGGAAGGGTAGTACTGGTAGGAAGTTGGCATTTAAGGAAAGGTTTGATGGGGTCTAAGGAACTTTAAAATTTTCCAATTATGGCCCTCATTTTAATGAGTTTTTGGCTTTGCCCTTTACTGAAATCCTCCAATGTGGCATGAAGTTAACCAAGCTTGACTTTGCAAAGGTTATATCTGTGCAATACAAGCTCTCACTGGCCCTAGGAGCTGGAGGGGTTTTATGTATGGACCTAAGGAATAATTATAGCCAATATTTATATATCCCTCTCAGGTATGCATAGCACTTAATGTTTATTTTCTTAGCTGATTCTGTCTTCAGTCTGTTATCTGAAGACCAGCCTAGCTAGGTTTGGAGAGACTCCTCACCAGACATAGCCACTGGCTGCTGAATTTTTTCAGTCACAGCAACTCATGAAGACAGTCTGCTTAAGGCATAGAGGAAGTACGATCTTTGTTAGTGAAGGGAATGCCAAGCTGACATAGCTATGGATTCTTTCAATAATGAGCTTTCAGTTTTGTCCAGTTCAAGTCCAGATTTTCTGAAGTTATGCTCCTTTTCCTAATCCCAACAGAATTTAGGGCCAATCATTCAAATGTAGCGCTTTAGCTGATAAAATAGGTTGCTGCTGTTCATTCACGTCCAACTCTTTTTGACACCATTTGAGGTTTTCTTGGCAAAGATACTGGAGTGGTTTGCCATTTTCTTCTCTACTAGATACATTTTTTCAGGCAGAGGTTATGTGACTTGCCCAGGATCATATAGCTAGGTAGTGTCTAAGGCCAAATTTGAACTCAGGCCTTTCTGACTCTAGGCCCAATGGTCTATCCACTGAGCCACCAGCTGTCTCAGAAAAACAGGACTTATCCTTTTTCTTGCCTCCCTTAGGATGTTGCTCGGTAGAGACTCCAAAGATTCTGTGTAATTAGCTTATAGAAGACAATTGTTGGGGTAAGCTTCTAAATGAATAATGGATCCCATTTCTCTGGCCATTGTCCCCCTAGGAACTGAGTCATGTAGAGACATGGCATCTCTGATTTTGAAATGGCCTCTGAGGTCCTCTATCCTCATCCCAACCTGAAGCATGAGTTCATCTATACTAGATGAACCTCGGAGTGAAAACCTCTAATGATAGAAAGCAGCCTATTTCACTTTAGGCAGCAATAAAAAGAAAAAGCTAATGATTGTACTGAATGTAAATCTCTCTTTAATTTCCTAGTCTATTAGTTAACAAGCATTTACTATATGCTTCTTGTGTGTCAGATGCTGTGTTCAATGCTGAGGATACAATGAAAAACAATAGAAGTCCCCAATCTCAGGGAGCTCTCATTCTGATAGGGGAAACAACATAAAAAAAAGAGTACACGCAAGAGATATATGGTGAAAAGGAGAGGTGATCTCAGAGGAAAAGAACTGGGGGACCCAGGAAAAGCCTCATGCGCAAGTTGGGACCTGAGCTAACTCTTGAAAGAGGCCAGGGAAGCCGACGGGTAGAAACAAGGAGACAGAGCAAACCAGGCACGGGGGACAACCAGTGAAAAGACTAGGAGCTGGGAGATGCTGTATTATGGGTAAGGAATAGCAAAAAATTCATCGTTACTAGACTACAGAATATAAGAAAGGGAATAAATTGTAAGGGAGGAAGCTAGGTGGAGCAGTAGATAGAGTGTTAGGCCTGAAGTCAGGAAAACTTATCTTCCCAAGTTCAGATCTAGTCTCAGATGCTTAAAAACTGTGTGACCTTGGGCAAGTCACTTAACTCTATTTGCCTCAGTTTCCTCATTAGATAAGAAAATGCAAGCTACTCTAGTATCTTTGCCAAGAACATTCCAGATGGGGTCATGAAGAGTCAAACATGCCTAAAAACAACTGAACACCAACAAACAACAAAATATAAGGAGACCAGCAAGACAGGAAAGGGGCTAGGTTGGGAAAGCCAAATAGAGAATTTTATATTTGACCCTGAAGGTAGCAGGGAGCCACCAAGTAGGAAGGGATCTCAGAAGCCTTCTAGTCCAACCTATAACTGACCAAGAATGTTTTCTACAACTTTATAGACAATGATCATTTCTTCTCCATTTGAAAACCTCTAGTGAGAGTGGACCCTCAAGGTGGCCCCATCCACTGCCTACTCCAGGGCAGTTATCATTGTTAGGAAGTTTTTCCTTACCTTAAGTCCAAATTTCCTTCTCTACAACTCCCACCCTTTGCTCTTTGTTCTGCCCCCTTGGACTAAACAACAAATCTTCCACATGGTGACCCTTCCAAGGATGGAAGGTAACGGGCATCTTGTTTCTTCCCCATCTCTATCCCAGACTCCCAAGTCCTGTCTTCTCTAGAGTACTCATTCCCAGTTTCTTCAATCAGTCCTTACATGGAATTGTCTCCAGTACCTTCACCATCTTCCTTATCCTCAACTGGTCATCTTCCAGATTGTCAATGTATCTTCCAAAATGATCTCGGCGATTGAACACGATAATTCCATTGTGGTCTGATGGATGTAGTCTACAATGTGGTCTAATGGGACTGTGCTCATTTTGATTGTTACACTTCTCAACATCAGCTACAATTCTATTAGCATAACATATGTAGTCTGAGGCCCCTGGACAGAGAACTGGCTTCAGAGCCAGGAAGGTTCCATTTCTGACCCTCACATATATTGGCTAAGACGTGACCCTGGCAAGTCATGTGTACTCTTAGAACTCTAGATAATTCTCTGTGTCTGTGTATCAGCAAGCACCCTAGCATACCCAGGGTGGCTGCTAGCACAGGTTCTTAGATCTGCTTTTCTAGAGGAAAGCAACTCAAAATGGATTAACAATCTTACTTTAATCAATCAAACATATATCATTTACCTAGTTCAGGGGAAAAAGTCAGCACCCTGAACTTCAGAGAATACAAACAGAAGTTACAAGCAGAAGTTACAAGCAGACAAAGAAACAGATCAGTAGACAGGCTTCCAACTGTCTGACCGTTATATCTATACCTATTCAGTTACCGGAGAGGGAAGCACCAACATCTGGGTTTTTCAAAGCTGGAGCCTCAATGGCTACCCAGAGTCTCATCTGGCCAAATCATACAACTCTTCTCAAAGTGAGCCCCAAAGCAAAACCTCACATCAAGGTGTATATATAGCCTTCTCCTGGGTCAGAGACTGTCACAGCCCTCTTGACCCACTGCCTAATCACAAAATAATAAGGCATGGGCATTCCTGAAAAACAAGCCTCCCTCCACAGACTCCATGTGACCACATTCAACCTATTAGGGGGAAGAGTATACTTTCAAATTGGGGGGGGGGGGTTCTCAGAGCCACTTAAGCCTATCAAAGGGCCTAGGGGCAGGGAAGATCTTCAGATTCCCATAACAGTCTATATGTTATCAATCAGTCAATCAGCATTTATTCATAATGCCAAGTACTATGTGCTAGGTGCCAGAGATGAAGGAATTCCTACCAACAAAGTGCTTATATTCTACCTGGGGGACAACAAGTACATTTCTAAACCTATATAGCACAAATATAAATTGAACACACACACACACACACACACAGACAGAGACAAAGGGAGTTAGAGTAGTTAAATACAAGGTAGTTTTGGGAGAGAGGCCACTAGCAATTGGGGAGGGAGGTGTCAGGGAAGGCTTTGTGTAGAGTATGGTACTTGAGATATACTTTAAAGGAAGAGAGGGACTCTGAGATGGTTACATTCCTAGCATGTGTGAAGGCATGAAGATGAAAGGTCGAGTTTCACATGTGTGAGGAACAGCCTGTTTGTCTGGATCATAGAGTGCAAGAGACAGGGAGGTCTAATATGTACTAAGAGGAAATTACTTTTGGCATCAGTGGTGGACTGCAGTGATGAGAGACCTGAGGCAGGAGGCTAAGTAGGAGGCTTTTGTAATATTCTAGGTGAGAGGTGATGAGAACTCTAACACTAGTTGTGTGAGTGGAGAGATAGAAATGGTGGGATTTGGCAACTGATTAAATATGTGGGGTGAAGGTGGGTGAAGAGTAGAGTATAATGCAGCTGATATTATAGACCTGGGAGACTGGAAAGATGGTGGTGACTTCAACAAAGTGGTAAAGTTCAGAAGAGAAGAGAATTTTGGGGAAAAGATGAGTTAAGTTTTGACCATGTTGAGTTCAAGGTGTCTCTGAGCTATCAAATCTGAGATGTTCACTAGGCAATTCATTAGGTGATGAAGGATTAAAACTCAGGGAAGAGATGAGGGATGGAAATATGTCTGAGAGTCCTAGTTAAACCCATGAGATTTGATGAGGTTACCACAAGAATGAATATAGAGGGAGAAGAGAAGAGAGCCTAGGATAAAATTTTAGGGAACACTCACAGTTAGGAGGAGTAATATGATAAATAACCAAGCAAAGGAGACTGAGAAGGAATGGTCGAAATGTATTACAAAAATCCAGAAGAGAGAGTATTGAGGAGAATGTGGTCAGTAATGTGCAGTGCAGTTGATAGTTCAAGAAGAATGAGGACTGAGAAAAGGCCATTAGATTGATTGATAAGGTCATGAGACAGATTGAAAAGGGTTGATAAGTAAATAAGAGGAGAATTAGTGGAGACAGTAAATTTAGATATTTTTTCCTCAAGGAATTTTTCTGAGAAAAGAGAGATATGAGATAATAGCTTGAGGGGATAGTAGGGTCTATTAAACACTTTTTAAGGAGGGAAAGAAAAGTATATTTGAAGGCAGTTGGCAAAGAACCAGTAGATTGGGAGAGATGACGATTTGAAGGAGGGGGGGAATGATTGAGGATGTATTCTACTAGACAATATGCTAGGGAATAGAGTCAAGTACACAAGCGGAGATATTGGCCTTGGTGAGGAAGGCCATTTTTTTCATCACAGACTGGGAAAAAGGAGGTAAGAAAGAGGAAGAATATCAGAGGATCTTGGGATAAAAAGAATAGGAGAAGAAGATACTTCAAATTACCTTAATTTTCTCAATAAAGAGGTATGATGGTCAACTGGAAAGGTGTTGAACTGGGCTGATATGGGAGGCTTGAGAGGTTTGGAATAGTCTCTGTGAGGTGTGAGATAGGGAATAAACTGAAATAAAAATACCAAAATAAAATGACTGTCCTGTTATAGTGAGAGACCAGTTGAAGTTGGATGGCATGAATTAATAATCTATCCAGTGAGCAAAACTGAGACTCCCTTCAGCAATATTCATTGGCTGGTGAGTAGTAGAAGAGAAACCAGGTGGTAAGAATAATCCAGGGCTGAATTTGGTGACAGATGAATGGACTGGCATGAGACAAAGGGGCAAGAGATTCAAGAGCAAGGGCCAGTTTAGAGTTGAAATGAAGCAATTAGGTTGAGACTGGAGAGAGCAGAAAGAAGTCAATGCAGGGATAAGCACTTAGGTGCTAGAGAGATTGAAGATCTCTGATGGTAAAGAAAAGGTTTAGGAGGAATGTGCATTTTCTCACAAATTACATTTAGCTGTGCCTTCCCCATCCTTTTCATTGGGAAATCAATTATTTGAACTTTACATTGATTGCTATAGAATTTAATCTGAATAGATTTGCTTCATTGCTCTAGGCTGATGGAATTTGGCAGAATCCTAATTCTGTATTAGCTTTATTCACTATATTTCTCCTCTGAAATTTATGCTATTTCCAAATCTAATATGCTATATCGTCATCCAAGTCAGAAATGTTAAACAGTTGGGATTAAGGACAAATACTTAGAATACTAATGGGTATCATAATAATATAGCATTTATATTTGGTGCTTTTATATAATAAACATTTATTTTCATTATAAGCATGTATATAGTGCTTTAAGGTTTGCAAAGCACTTTATAAAGATTATCTCATTTTATCCTGAGAGGTAGGTACTATCATTTCTCCATTTTACAGGTGAGGAAATTGAGTCATAGAGTACTTAAGTGACTTGTCTAGGATCACACAGATTTGAACTCAGGTGTTCGTTATCCATTGCATTGCCTAGCTACCTTGATACCACAAAAGGACATATATCCATTAATGGCAACTCTTTGGGCCTGGTCATTCAGTCAATTCTGGATCTAACTATACAATTTCATGTACTGTTGTCTTGCAATAATCCCTTAATCTTGCCCTCAAGAATAGCATAAAAGACTTCATCAAATGTTATCGGTCTTAGTATTGACATCTGGGCACACACACATAAGTCCCCTGCTTCTTTCACATGACAGGCTTTGAAATATTTGAAGTTTTCTTTATCCCTCCAGTATAAACATGACCAAATTCATTTAACTGTTCCCTATATGTCATGTTTCTTGAGCCCCTAACCATCCTACTCTCCCTTTTCTGGACATACTCAATTTAGCCAATGTCTTTACAAAATCACACCTGGAACTGAACACAATACTCAGATGTGGTCTGACTAGATAAAGAATAGTTAGACTATCATCTCCCTCATTAAGGACACTGTTCCTTTTAATGCAGACTTGACTTTAGATGGACTTTTTGGCCAGGACTTCACACAGTTGACTCATTTTGAGCTCACGGTCCACTAAGATCCCCAGGACTTTTTCATATGAACTATTGTTTAACCTCTCTTCCCTTATCTTGTTCTTGTGTAGTTGATTTCTGCTCCCCCAACCCCACTTAATAGTATTTAATTTTTTTCCAGTTTCATGTGAAGATAGTTTTCAACATTCACTTTTATAAGATTTTGAGTTCCAAATTTTTTCTCCCACCCTTCCCTCTCCTCTCCCCAAGATGGCAATTAATCTGATATAAGTTATACATGTCCAGTCATATTAACATATTTCTGCATTAGTCATGTTGTGAAAGAAAATTCAGGACAAAATGGACGTAGTTGATTTTTAAGACCCAGGTATTCACCCTCTCTCTGTCTTGCTCATGAAAATATTATGATCACCATTTTCCTGTCCAAACACATACAAATCATAGCTCTAAGATGATATGATTACTTTCTCTCAACACTACTGTTATTTGGTAGTTAACATTTATATGGAATTTTTTGTCTTTCAAGAAGTAGATTGTTATTTGACTAATGTGGAAATTTGTTTTGCATGACTTCATAAGTATAATGGGTATCACATTTCTTGCCTTCTCAATGGATGGGTGAGGGAGTAGAGGGAAAAAGAGAATTTGGAACTGAAAATTAAAAAAATAAAATGGGAAAAAGTAGATTGTTATTTATATATTTCCTCTTGTACTTAACCCCTCTCTCTTTCCTCTTTTAATACAAATATATTTTAAAAGGAATAAGAATATATGTAAATATACATATATATATATAAAATTTTAAGATTTGCAATGTACTTTGCTAACAATAACCTTGCAAGTATTATTATACCAATGTTTTGTAAATCTTGAAATGTTAAATACATTTCTGTCATCATCATCATCATCATCATCATCATCATCATCATCATCATCATCATCATCGTTTGGTCTCCCTCATCAGCTACAACCAGGTTTATGTACTATTAGGTGTAACGCCAATCAGCAGTAGATTCCTAAGAGAATGCTACTGTGAGGAGCTTTTAAGATTCGGAT
>JAQQSW010020083.1:0-10921 GCA_028646575.1 Pseudocheirus occidentalis
TGGAAGGAAGGGTGGGGTGGGGGGAGGGGTGCAGGAAGCATTCATCTCAGTAAAGGGACAGGGACAGGGTAGAGAAGAAAACAAGGGGGGGGTGCAGGATAGGAAGGAGGGACATACAATTAACCTCTCACAATTTGCCCACCATGGAGATGTCCTGTGTAATTACACAGGTACAGGCTGTATTGAATTGCTGCTCCTTCCAGTGGGAGTGGGTGACAGGGCAGGAATTGCAAGAATCTTGTATTTAAAGCTATACAATTAAATGCAACTGGGAAATAATACATACAGGGATGCTAGAAAGCTAGAGAGGTGTTGGAGGAGGGCATACAAGGGAACAGATTGTGGGAGGGGTCTTACCGTGGGATCAATGTTCTGGGCTGGGAGGTAGGGACAAAAAGGGGAGAAAATTTGCAACTCAAAACCTTGTGGAAAAGAATGATGTAACCAAGAAAATAAATTAAAATTAAAATAAAAAAAAGAAAAAAATGTTGTCTTTGACAGTGTGAAAAGCATAACCTAATTTAGCTCAAAGATATGGACGTAAATGACTATAATAAATAATTGTGTATGATGAGTGCATAAGAAGTACACATTGCTAAGGGAGTTCAATAGATTCAGATATTCTTTTATAACATCTGGGTATGGTGAGGGATAGGTCATGTGTTATCGAGGAAGAGGTATTTGTGCTGAGCATTATAAGATCTGTGTACTTCAAATGGCAGAAATAAAGGAAAACCAATGGTAATGGACAGAAGAATGGTATACAGGGAGAAAAGGGTGAAATATATTTAAAGAGCAGTGGACAATCTAGTTTGGATGCAAGGAAGGATATATCATCAGACCAACACATCTCCAAGCATTAGGAGACCTGTGAAGTACCTGGCTGAGAGGGGAGGGATGAACCTGAACAAAGATGAGATTTCCTCTTGCTACATCCTCAAAACCCAGGTGGCACAGTGGACAGAGCCATAGGTATGGAATCATCTAGGCCTAAGTTCCATTCTAGTACATGTAATGGGAATCTGAAGCTCTTTCCTGCCCTATCCCCTTTGCTTAAGTGGCTCCAAGAATGTTCCCTGATTTGGTGCTCACGTGGAGCCCTTGGCAAGAGGCTTGTTTTTTGGGAACAGCCACACCTTGTTACTTTGTAATTGGACAGTGGGTCGAGAGGGCTGACCCAGGAAAAGCCTATGTATACGCCCTGATTTGAGGCTTTGCTTTGGGGCTCACTTTGAGATGAGTTGTGTGATTTGGCCAGATGAGACTCTGGGAAGCCGTTGAGCCCCCTGAGTTTGAAAAACCCAGATATTGGTGCTTTCCTCTCTGGTAACTTGAATGGGTAATAGATGTGTTGGTCAGATAGTTGGAAGCCCATCTGCTGATCTGTTTCTTCGTCTGTTTGTAACTTGTGTTTGTAACTCGTGCTTGTAACTTGGGTTTGTATTCTCTGGAGTACAGGGTGCTGACTTTTCCCCCTGAACTAGGTAAATGATATGTTTGTTTGATGAAAGAAAGATTGTTAACCCATTTTGAGTTACTTTCCTTTAGAAAAGCAGATCTAAGAACCTGTGCTAGCAGCTGCCCTGGATATGCTAGGGTGCTTGCTGATACAGCCCCAGAGACACAGAAGCTTCTTAATCTTGGGCAAGCCACTTACCCTAAGTTTGCCTCACTTTCATCAACTATAGAATGAGGATAGTAATACCTATACTCTGGGGTTGTTGAGATGATCAAGTACACTAATATTCATAAAGTGGGTCTGAATAGAAGGAAGGCAGAGGGAATTCATGAGATCCTGGAAGATGTAGAGACTGAAGTGAAGATATCAAGGTGCATAGAAAGGATAATGACAAGTCCTGTTTCTAAAGCACTCTGTCATTTGCAGGGATGATGGTGATGATGATGATAGTATTTATGAAGCATTTTCAATACAATTTACAAAAATCTTTTCCCCTTTATAAAATGCTTTACATATGCAATTTGATTGTGCCAGTTACCCCATAATACATGAGTACAACTATTACATGCTTTATTGTACAGATGGCGGAAAATGAGTCTCAGAAAGCAAAATAACTCTCCAATATTCATTAGTTATTGAATGTTAGATTTAGGCTTTTCATCTCTAGTATTCTCCTCTAAGTTCTTTTAATCTCTTTTATTTTTGGAGGTGAGAGGGCAGGGCAATTGGGGTTAAGTGACTTGCTCAAGGTCACACGGGTGGTGTGTTAAGTGTCTGAGGTCAGATTTGAACTCAGGGCCTCCTAACTGCAAGACCGGTACTCTATTTGCTGCTCCACCTAGCTGCCCCATCTTCTTAATTCTATAAGCTTTCTGCTATACTTCAATTCTCCTAGAACATTTCATTTTGACAGATCATTCTGATTTAAATACACTTTATGATGGTGCTAGGGAGAGTGAAAAACGGGGGCAGAGGACAAAATATCACCAGATAAACCCGTTAACCTCAGAGAGAAATGGAAATAAAGTCAACCTAATTTAGGATTACAGAAAACAAAACCAAACAAAATCAACGACAAGAAAAAGTTTAGAATGATTAATTTTTTTCATTAAGTATTTTAAAAAGTTGTTTTAAAAAGGAATTGTATTACTTAAGGTCATAGAATATAAAACCCATTGCCAACAGTTGATACTCATTATACAGAATGAGATTGGTATACTGGTAATAAAGTGAAATCCATTTCCATATAAGGAGCAATCCAGGAAAATGATGAACATCATCATTCCACATACACCGTGAACAGATGCTGAGAGATACTCTGAGGCCTCTTTGAAAGCTTGATATTCTGCTATTGTTGCTCAGCTGCCTTATGTCCGGTTTTGATTAGGATTTTAACTGACCTTAGGAGGGATGCAGTTTAAGTAAATAGATTTTTTTTCTTTTTAAAACTCCTCCTTTGTTTAATCAGCCTTCTCCTTCTGGTATTTCCAGGAAGTATTTCAGATTCTATGAGATATAGCACCACAAACAGTGAAGAGTGGGGGATGGGGCAGGAGGTATTGATGGTGGTGGTGATTAAAGTCCTGTATTTGGGCTTTCAACATGCACAAAGGTAGAGAAGAAAAAGATCTACATATAGAATATAAGCCAATTAAGTCAAATAAAACGTTCATCATTTCCAAAGATGCTGGGGTTTGGAAAACGAGTTTAATCTTCCTAAATCTTCATATGTATCAAGCCACTTCCATGCTCATGCATCCTGAGTGTTACTATATTGCTTCAAGGAAAAGACCAAGTTCCTTGTTTAGACATTGGTTCAAGGACCAGAAAAAGCAGGTTCCAATGTTTTGCCTTAAAAAATCATTAATTCTATTCAAGTACCAGTTTCATTTGGATGAAGTGATCACAAAGGTGCTGTTCTTCTTCAGGTTTCATTCTAGTTTACTGCACTTCATAAAATATCTCCATTTTCATCTTTCACTATTACCAACGAGGTGCCTAAGCTATATTTGCTTTTTTCTGGCAAATTGGTTTGCTCATGGTTTTCATACACCCTTTTTCTTTTCTTGCTTTTCAGTCTTTAATTACATTTATCCTTCTATACTCCTTTGTAATGCCCTTCCTGTATGTCTCCCTTCACTGAATTCCCATAGTACTTATTTATTTTTTACCAATATTGGACTAATTAATTCATCATAAAGCTCTACTGCAGTACTCCTTCTACTCTGTATTTCTTTTTTTATGTATCTAAAAATTGTCCATGAATTGAGAGACTGCTTTTGTATTTTAGCCATTCTTTGCAAATTAGCACAGTGCCAGGGACATAGAATGTTTACTCATTACTTGTGACTGATATGCATATATTTCTTATATTTAGATGAGACTATATTTTTCTACTCAGAGATCTTGTATTATAAAGTTTGTTCACAGTATCTACCAAAATATCTTATAATAAAATAATAATAATAATAATGGCTCAACAGTTTCATTACATAAATTTTCATTGAAGTTCTCTACTTGATTTTTTTCAAGAATTGTTCTAGGCCTGTGAGGGAGAAACTTTAATGGCTTAAAAGTTCACTAAGATTTTTGAGATCTCCCGTATAAGACATTACGCTAAGGTGTATTCATTAGTTTTGCTGAATCACTTCCTTCTTTATTTTTTATATAGAATAGTTACTTGAGTTGAGTTAGGGATAGATATATTTGCTTGTAACACTGATGTTAAAATATATCAATAAAAACTTATTTTAAAAAAGTAAAAATTCAATTAAACCAAGTCAGACACATCAAAAAGAATTTATTAAGTACCTACTAGTGCAGCTGAATGGTACAGTGTATATAGCACTGGTATGGGAACCAGGAAGGCTCACCTTCCATAATTCAAATCTAACCTCAAACACTTACTAGATGTGTGACGCTGGGCTAGTCACTATGCCCTATTTGCTCAATTTCTCATCTCTAAAATGAGCTGAAGAAGGAAATGGCAAATCATTCTAGCATCTTTGAGAAGAAAACCCCAAATGGGTCACTAAAAGTTATACACAACTGAAATGATAGAACAATTACAACAAACTATAAAGGCCAGGAACTGTACTAAATGTTGAGAATATAAAGAAAGGCAAAGGTAGGTCCCTGATCTCAAGGACATCCCAATCTTATGGAAGAGATAATGTGTAAACAGCTATATAAAACCAAGAAATACACATATGTTTACATGAAAGAGTTCTATCTATATCTAAGTATTTATTATATGTACATGTATGAATGTGTACACACACAGTGTGTATAAACATATGCATTACATGTGTGTATATGTACATACACATTGTGCATGTATAACAATTAACAGAAGGTACTATCCTTAAAAGACAGAAAAATATCTTGAAATATTTGGACTTTAACTGAGATTGAAGGAAGGGAGGAGGTATAAATGAGAAGGGAAAGAGTTCTAGGCTTGGGGGACAACTAGTGACCATTCTTGGAGTAAGTCCTGTTCAAGACACAGTGAGTAGATTTTATTAATCAATTCTTATGTAATGTTATTTCTTATGATTTTTGATACACAGTAATTACTTAACAAATGTGTATTTGTTGTTTTATTGGCTGATCATCACAGAAAATTTGTGCAGTAAATAATTTTAAGATTATAAATTTTGTATACATTGATAGCATTAAGCTTAGCTCAAGCACTGCCTTGTTTATGTAACCTTTCCTGATCCCACAGCTACGAACAGTTTTTTCTTGTTTCAACAATTATTGTGTAATAACTGTGTTTATATATGTGTATTTGTATGTGTGTATATGCATGTATACATGCATATATACGTAAATGTATATACACACCAACATACACTCACGCATATACATACATACACCTATATATATGACCATGTGTATAACTATATATTCAATATGCCATGATATAATATAAGCTTCTTAAAAATGAGAATTGTTGCCCTTTTGTCTTTGTCTTATCACCACTCAGATTGATAATCCTGAATAAATGCTTGTTGAAAGACAGTTTTTTTTCCCCCACACTGATGTAGAAGAAACAGAGACTCAGAGGTTAAGGATTTAACAAGTGCAACATAGAGCTAGTATTTGGCAGAGGCAGTCTTCTGAATCCAAATTAGACTTTGTTTCTGCATCATCATCCTTCTTAGCAATAAACCTTCATGGATCAATCATTGGTTGGTTTTGTTTAGCTTGTTTTGTTGAGGGGGGATAATAACCATCCTTAACCTAGTCATGTTCAGAATTTAACTTCTTACAAAAAGCTACAACATTATTCTTGGCTTAAGGCATGGAAACTGGGTCCATTGAATTCTTACTTAAGATTTGGTGTACACTCTATGTTTCATAGAGAGATAAAATACGGTATTTTTATAAGTTAAATCAGGTTTTTTATGGCTATTGACTTTTTTAATTTAGCATTAAAGAATCTAATGAAAACACATCCTTTCTCTGGATAAATGTGGACTATAAGTTTGAAATACTATGTATTCTTTCAGATCCATTGATGTATTGCTTGATGTCACTAGACAGGTTTTTCCCCCCACTTTTAAAAAATGTTTTTTAGAAGAGATGAATCACAAGGTAGAAAAGGGGAAAGGTGGGTACTTGAGAAAAAAGGTGATGTCAAAACCAAAAAAAAAAGATTAAAGAATTAAGTTACCTCTAGTTGTTTCAAGTATATGAAATCAAGATCTCAGGACCACTTTGCTTTCTTCAAAGGTAAAAATCTGAACCAGACTGAATACACAGAATCTTTTGGGGATAAAGTGCTAAACTTTAGGAGCTGCTTATGGATTCTGGTCCACTGAGAAGTACAAAGAAATCAATTCTTTTAGCTCCCTCCCTGTAAGAGATTTCAGTCAATGGAATTTGGAGACGTAAAGATAAGAATGGTACAGGAAACTGCAATGAATTAATTAATTCTAGGACTGGCCTAGGTCCAGTTTTGAATCTTGTAGACTTTTCTCAACCAGATAAAATCCTCTAAAACTACACTGATCTTATCTCAGATCCCTGAGATATTTCAGGGTTTAATGGAACCACAGCAGAGAAGTTGGCTGTTGGAAACCACTTGATGCCAATGTATTTCAATTGGCAGCATGTCAAAGAATTCTTATGCCCTCAGAGGATAGGATGATGTTTCACGTTTAGATTGATTCTGATTTCCTCAAAAAAAGATTTATCTATAATGGAGCAAGTGACCTTTTAAGAAAGTACAGTCAGGAATGGACATTTTATGTTGAATTCATGTGATCTTACTAATGAATAGGTATATTACCAAAGCATTCTTTTCATTTCTTAAACCTAATATTTGTGTAGGCCGATTCTAATTAGGGTGAAAAATCTGAACCGGACCTAATTCAAGACACTTAGTTGCCTACCTTGAATGCGTGCTTCATGACAAAACAAACAAACAAACAAATGAGCAAGCAAAAACTTAAATTTCCCTCAGTCATCATGTTGTGAAAGCCTTCTATCAGCAAATTTGACCTTGTACCAGTTCACTACATTTACTTTGGACCTTAGCTTCTGGTTAAATTTGGGTTACATAATAAAAATTTTAAGAATTTAAGGAAAGATCCGTTGCTGTTTAATTCAATCCAAACCTTAAAAACAAAAATCTCTGGGAAAACATAATGGAAAAGCAGTCATTTGGCCTCTTCCTGAAGACCTTCCATAAAGGAGAATATATTGCCTTCCTACACAGACTCTCATATAGGTAAAACTTTTTGTCATCTTTTCTTTTTCTGGTTATCAAAACACCATTTATATCCCTGTAACTTCTATAAATTCTTCATTGCCTTTCCCTATAGGGCCAAAGAAAACAAGTCTAATCCTTTGTCCATGTTAAACCTTTCTTCAAATATTTACTTGTAGTCAAATATTACTTCTTATCTCTTATTCCCAAGTTCTCTCTTCACCACACTAAACATCAGTATAGAATTTATTGTCATGGATTCAAGACCCTTTGTCTTTCTTGTTTACACTATTTTCTCCATATTTTATCATTATCCTTCATAGGCTATACCTCTCATAATTAAGCCCATCACCTGAGATGTGGTCTGATCAGAGATCAGTGCAGTGGGAAATGTAATGGCAAGCAAAGAAGTACTTAATGACTTGTTTCAGCTATTTAATTATATAGCACCTTGTTTTAGTTCAAATTTCTTTTAAGCCTTGGCCATGATTATTTCAAATCTTTTTTATGAAACAGAACTTGTGAACCCCACAACTTGTGAACCCCTGTTGCTGATGCAACAAGAAGGGGAGGAGCTGATAATCACATGTAAGGAGAAGCCCAGGCTAGGAGAGAGCAGAAGTGAGAAGAGAACTCTCATGGTGGTGGCAGAGTTGAGAAGGAGAAAACTTGTAGTATCCAGCACTCTGTTTATTTTTTTTATCTATGTTGATTTTTGTTTGTAATACTTCACACAGAAACCCTGGGACCTTGCTGGAAGCCCTGAAAGAGGCTTTTCTGGGTGTATGTTTACAGATGTCCTGGAAGAAAGTTTTGGAGGTGCTGGGATTTTACTGATGATTTGTGATGACCTCTTGGACCTTGTTTGTGGCTCTGTATTAATCTCTTTGTTGATGATTTATGTTGACTTCTTGGGCCTTGTTCATGGGTCTCTGTTGATTTCACAGGCAGATAGTGAATGGAGTATGGTGCTGGCAATGTGAATGAATATCATTGTGGCTATGTTAAGATTTGTGTTCCCAGAAACAGAAACTATGAAGGACTTCTGGTGGATTGGACACTGTGAGCTTTAAAATGGAATAGAAACTGGACAATCAACTAAATGGGGAGCTGGACAAGGAGTTGAGAGTTGCATATCTTTGAACCCAGGTGAAAGTTGGGTAGATTCAGGTAGCAACTAGACTCCTGGAAGAGGAACCATGGAATTTGTGAGTCAGCCTCAAGTCAAGATGAAAAGACCTCTTTTTGGGTACTTGATGCTGACTGAGAAGATCATAATTTACTATAGCCTAGGGGTTGATAACTTTGACCTTTGTACTTTGTGTCCCTTAAGGAGGCCTGCTCTTTAAGGATGAGTTAAGGACTTACTGAATGATATCTTTTGTGTACAACTATGTAGCCACTTTGGTGAAAACTATGTGGCCACTTCAGTGATAAGTTGTTTTGCCATAACATTGTGAATGCTGTACTTTGGTTCTTATAAATGTTTTATCTTAATTTATTACTGAATGAATAGAGAGTTCACTATACTATATAAGAAGAACTTTGAAACTCTCTTGAAGCAGCATTCCTCTGGAAAGCTGCTCAGGCTGGGCTTTACAGGAAATCACACCTTTATTGCTGGAAGCTATCTCTCTGTCAATGTAGTGAAAATATACATTAACCTGCATAGCATCAAATCATATTGTTATCATTTTGATAACTACTAAAATTCCAAATGAAAACTTTTGCATCTCACGATTGTGATGCCATTTGAAAACAAATTGAACAGCAAGCATTTAGACAGAACTTTTAAGTTTTGCCAAGTGCTTTGTAGTATTTTCTCATCCCCCAACCAACTCAATAACAAGGCAGGAGTTAGATGTTATTTTTATTACCATTTTATAGAAGGAGAAACTGAGGCAAGCAGGCTGACTAACTTATCCAGGATCACCCAACTAGTAACTAAACATCTGAGGCTAGATTTGAATGTAGATCTTCCTAACTCCACACTCAGTGCTCTATCCATGACACGACATAAGTATTTCAATGAAAAAGTCTTCCCTTGCCATTTATCTCTGTTGAATTTCATCTTGGATGTTTGGCTAGTTACAATAGTAGATAGAAATCTGACTTTAGATCCAGTAATACCTCAATTCATATCTTTCTTCAGATACTTCTGAGTTGTGTGATTCTAGACAAATCAGTTGCTCTTTCAGACTCAGATTCCTTATCTCTAAAATGGGTAAAATAATAGCATCTACCTTACAACATTGTTTTGAAGACCAAATAAGATATTCTATACAAATATGTTTATAAAGCACTTGGAAAATCTAAAGGCTTCTTCTTCATCATCCTTCTCCTTTCCCTCTTCCTCATCCTCCTTCTTATCACGTTCTTGTCTACCAATATCTTGGATCTTAATTCATCTGTACGATAAATTACCTAGTATCACTTCATTTAGTAACATATTTTTGTTAAATTTCTTAATGTACTCCAGAATGATTCTTGCCTACAATAATTCTTCTGAATGTCCTTATACTAAGACTCACAATTAACTTTCTTTGAACAGCAAAAAGGCGTGCTTCGTTGATATTATGAGCAATGATAATGGAAAGGTAAGGAAGTTAGTTTGAGTGGATACACAAGTGAACTTAATTGAGGGAGTCAAATAGCTATTCAAGCTGAAAGAAATTAAATAACACCAAATTATTATTGTAGCTAAATATGTCTTCTTTATATAGAGAAATCTTATTTGTCTAATTAGGTTAACATGTCAATGATCTATGATTTAATAAGTGAAGAAATTACACAGGCAAAATATCTCTAACTCATTAGCGATTTTGGAGCATAGAACTTGGTGATAGTATTATCACAAGATTATATACTGAGACTTGGAAAGAATCTTAGAAGTCATCTACGACACCTGTCATTTTACAGATGAGGAAACTGAGGGCCATACAACCAAAAATAAAACACAAGGAAGATAAAAGACAAATCTAATATAACACAGGAAATATGAATACCAATATTAAGAACTTGATGATTATGGTAAATATTTATGAACCTTTTTAGGTCTAAGGTTTTTAATTACAAAATGAGGATACTCTATTTGATGACATCTACGATTCATTGGAATTTACACTATATTTCTTTGTTACTATGAGTTTTAATTCAATATTCTTCATTGTACCATCAATCTCTGTGTACTTTTCTCTAAAATTCCTCCAAAATACATTGTTAATTGCATATTTATTTTATTTGCTGACAGAAGAGTGCTACCCTTTATGGTTCACTTGTTTAAAGAAAAAACAGGTTTCTGAGAAAAGATGTTGATAACTTCTTGTCCTTGACAGTTGAGTCATCTGTGTCATAGGTTTGTCTTTCTCAGAGTTCCAAGAAAAGCAGATATTTAAATATGTAGCACACAGCATGGTTCTGAAATAGCAGCTGCTCATTTTCATATGACAAGGAGTAGAATATTGGGGCAAATAGAAAGTGTAGTATGATTCAATGATTTGTGCATGAAAAATTAGATAACACATAGGCTAGCAATTGTGGAAATATAGAACATGGAAATACTCAATGATAATGAAATAATGCTTATTTATCTAAGTATAGAAAGAACGTGATAACTTGGTTTCTTTTTTTCTTAATTTTAATTTATTTTCTTGGTTACATCATTCATTTCCACAAGGTTTTGAGTTCCAAATTTTCTCCCCTTTTTGTCCCTATCCCCCAGCCCAGAACATTGATCACACTGTAAG
>JAQQSW010020084.1:0-10920 GCA_028646575.1 Pseudocheirus occidentalis
GAGCTGCCAAATCCTGTGCAATCCTGACTATAGTTTCATGGTATTTGAATGGCTTCTTTTTGGCTGCATTCATATTTTCTCCTTGACTTTGTAGCTCTGGAGTTTGGCTACAATATTTCTTGGAGTTTTTAATTTGGGATCCCTTTCAGGAGGAGATCGATGGATTCTTTCAATAACCATTTCTTCCTCTGATTCTAGGACCTCAGGACAGTTCTCTTTAACAGTCTCTTGGAGGATGCTGTCCAGGCAGGTTTTTTCATCATGGCTTTCTGGTAGGTGGATAATTCTTAGGTTATCTCTCCTGGATCTGTTTTCCAGGTCAGTTGTTTTTTGAGTGAGATATTTTGCACTTTCTTCTAATTTTTTAGTCTTTATGTTTTGTTTGACTGATTCTTGTTGCATCATAGAGTCCTTAACTTCAATTTGTCTGATTCTGACTTTTAGTGAATTATTTTCCTCAGCTAGTTTTTGGAGTTCCTTATCCATATGTTCATTATGGTCAGATTCTCTTTTCATTGTTTGTTCATTTTTCTAGTCTATTTCTTGACTTTTAATTTTATGTTAAAATTGGCCTCTGCTCCTGGGGTATGAGAGGCACTGTCCCAAGTTTCAGGTCTTTCTTGTTGCTGTTTTCAGAGCTGTTGGGGTGCTTCCAAGGTGGTATGATCTAAGGAGAGACTGGTTACTGCTCTTCTGATATGTGCTCTGGTCTTTACCTAGGAAGGAACCTTGTTCTTTTGTAGCCATGAGTCTTAGTGCTCTTCCTAACCCTGGAACTGTAACCAGGTCCCCTGCTCTCCTGTAACTATAATTGCTAGTGCTTCTCTCTATCATGGAATTGAGAATGGGGTCCCTTCTTTCCTGTTTGTGACCACAAGAACTCTCTGCCCGAGAACCTCAACTTGGGCCCTTGTTCTCCTCATTCACAAATGTTATCACTCCTCTTGGCCCTAATAATGTGACCTGGAACTGTGTATGGGCAATGCAATAGAGTCCTGAAACCAGCTTCAGTAAAGGGGCCCTTTCAATCTTCTTCTGGTCAGCTAACACCCCTATTATCTTGGGGCTGAGAACACTCAAAGCTGGTGCTACCACCAATATAATCATTTCCAATGCACAGCCTGTGCTGTCTGAACTGTGCTTCTGAGGTCTACCACCGCCCTTTCTGTTTGCATTGACAATTCAGACCCTTTCTGCTTACCTCTGAATTTGTCTTGTTCTGGAAAATTGTTTCATCCAAACTTTTGGTTAGTTCTTCTACTCTAGAATTTATTTGAGCCATTATTTTAGAGTTTTTTGGAGGGGAATTTGAGATGGCTCAGCTAAGTGTTTCTCTATTCCACCGTGTTGGTTCAACCCCTGGTTGCATGATTTCTCCACTTTTGTTCAGTAGTATATGCATAGGAGCAAAGGTGGCAGATAGTGAAAGTGATCCAAGGATAAGGTTTGGCAGAGCACAATTGATGAAATGATAAAGAGGCTAGAAACTCAAGAGAAAAAGTGTGAAACTGAATTCATTCACCAAAGGAGTCAAGGTAGAAAAAAAAGGAAAAAGTGGCTAGTGCAGGGGAGATGGCCTGGGAGATATTTGACTGGTCAAATGATTGGAAATCATGGTAAGGTGAACAAGTAGGATTTGGTAAGAGAAAGCAGAATGAGAAGTGGAAAGTCAATAGATTATACTCAGATAAGGTAATTTCAGAATTTTTGAATATGGAATTGGTACATTTTTGGGTGATTTGCAAGATCAAGAGTATGACCATCTTTGTGTATGAGTGAAGGTAGATTATGGGAAATGAGTAGGTTGAGAAACTGAATGGTTAAGGTGCTTGTCACAGAAGACAAAAATATAGTTATTTTTTAAGCAATTATAACAATCTTAGAAAAACAAGAGATATCTAGGACAATATTGAGGAGACAAATAAATGAAATTTAATAATTATTAAATATGAATAGTGAAAACAATTGTATAGAAAGAAAAAACTTGCTGAACAGGTTTATAACCAAATCTGTCAATATATTCATTACAGAAAAGGTGTGCAGTGCAAAAAAATATATAGATATTTGATATTAAGAGACTGACCTAAAATGAATTGTACAACCTATTGTTTTTAAAGTAGGAGTAGAAGGAGTGACATCAGATAACATTGAATTTAAAATACAGTGCACCGAGAGAGTCATTGATATTATATAATGCTAAAATGAGTGTTAAATAGTGAGAATACTATCTTAATGGAATAAAAGTTTTATAGCCATACTGCAAGAAATAATACATAAAATATTATGATAGTAGGGCAACAGTGTGATAGTAAGACACCTCAATTATCAGCAAATGAAAAAATTTTAATATGTATTAATAACATAAAAACCACAAATATGAAATGCTTATTTAATAAGCTAAATTTAACAGCCATGAAGAAAGAATTAAACAGAAGCAGAAATACACATTTTTCAAGTGTATATAAAGTTCCCACAAAATTGATCACTTTCTTAAGCATAGAGAAGATTAAATATAAAAAGTGAAACAGAAAGACTTCTGGGAACCAAGATGGTGGAGTAAGCAGTAAATTGCTGTAACTCTCCCATATTCATCTCCAAACAATCATAAAATAGCACCCCCAAACAAATCTTAGAACAGAAGAACCAGTAAAAAGAAATTCCAAATTTCCAAGAAATTTGGAAGACTGACAAGGAAGGTCTATCTCACTCAGGTAAAAAAAGAAGGCAGTCCAGGATAGGAAACATCCCAGGAAGCCAGCAGCAAGGCCCACCTCTGCTAATCAGTGGGAGATCCTGAGCCCCAGTGTGGTGGAACAGGTAAAGGCCAACACCAGGACCCCACCACATGACTTAGTATAGCCAGGGGACCAACAGACTCTAGCTCTGAGAACCACCACGTGCTTCAGCACAGCACTGAGCAAACAGGTAGATGCCAACCCTATGGGGTGCCTAAGAAAATAGGCTAGGGCCCCACGCTTCAGTGTAGCCTTGGCAAGCAGGCAGTCCCTAGAGGCCAGACCACCAAGTGCTTTATTGTAGCACCAGGGAAATGCAGAACACGAGCCTCAGCACACACCAAACACCATCATGAGAACTAGGTAAGCTGCCAGACCCATACGGCCTCCAGCAGCACCATCCACCCTACACACTACCCCCTCAGCACAACACCAGACAGAAGGATCCCCCTGGGGTCTTCAGGAAACATTGGAGGAGCATCAGGTAAACAGCTAGGATGTGTAACCACTGGCAGAAGAAGCCTGAGACAGTGCCCCTTTCACCTTGGGAGCAGAGCTCAAAATTAAAAGAAAGGAAAAAGGTTGAAAGAGAGAGAGAGAGAGAGAGAGAGAGAGAGAGAGAGAGAGAGAGGAAGGAGAGAGAGAAAGATTAGCAAAAAACAACAAAAAAAGAATCTGACCATAAAAATTATGGTGACAGGGAAGACCAAGATACAAACTCAGAAGAGGACAACAATGTCAAAACAGTCAGGGTCAAAACCTCAAAGTAAAATGGAGTGTGGTCTCAAACCCAGAAAGAACTCATGGAAGAGCTCAAAAAGAAACTCAAAAATCATATAAAAGAGGTAGAAGAAACATTGGGAAAAGAAATGAGAGCTATGCAAGAGAATTATAAAAATAGAATCAACAGTTTGGAAAAAGAAAATTTCTGCTTAAAAAATAGAATGAAGAACCAATTAAACACTAGATGGCACGGTGAAAAGAGCACCTGAGTTCAAATCTGACCTCACATACTTAACACTTACTAGTCGTGTGACCTTGGGCAAGTCACTTAACCCCAACTGCCCTGCCCTCCCCCCTCCACAAAGAAAAAAAATAGAATCAATTAAACAAATACAAAAGAATGAAAAAAAGAAATGTAAAATGTCTCACTGAAAAAACAACTAACTTGGAAAATAGATCCAGGAGAGAGAATCTCAGAATAATTGGATTACCTGAAAGCCATAATCAAAAGGAGGACCTGGACAGCATCTTTCAAGAAATTATCAAAGAAAACTGCCCTCATATCCTGGAACCAGAGGGCAAAATATATCTGTTTGAAAGAATCCACTGATCATATCAGGAAAGGGATCCCAAAATAAAAATACAAAGGAACATTAGAGCCAAATTACAGAACTTTCAAATAAAGGAAAAAATACTTCAAGTGGCCCAAAAGAAATAATTCAAATTAGGATTACATAAGACCTAGCAGCTGCAACATTAAAGGATAGGAGGTCATGGAATATGTTATTCAGGGAGGTAGAAGAGCTAGGACTACAACCAAGAATCACCTACCTTTGTATTTGCCTTGGATTATTATGTTGCTGAGAAGAGCTAAGTCATTCATAGATGATCATCATACAGTATTGCTGATACTGGGTACAATGTTTTCTTGGTTCTGCAGTTGTACTTTGTATCGGTTCATATGTCTTTCCAGGTTTTTCTGAAATCTACATGTTCTTAATTTCTTACTGCAATTATGTCAAGACAATTTATGCGAGGCATAATACAAGGCAAATACAAAGGACTCTTCTATACAAGGCATAATACAAGGCAAATACAAAGGACTCACCAAGGTAGGTGATTCTTGGTTGTAGTAATTAAGTCTAATTACAGGGGAGAAAATGATTATTCAATGAGATAGGGGGATGTGAAGCTTTCATAAGGAGAAAACCAGAATTAAACAAAAAAAAATTGATCTCCAATATCAAGACCCAAGAGAAGCCTAAAAAGGTAAAAAGGGGGAGAAAAACATAAGGTATTCAATGGAGCCAAACTGTTTACATCCTTACATGGGAAGATGATACTTATAACTCTTAAAAAGTACACCACTAATAGTACAGCTAGAAGGAATATACATAGAGGGTACAGGTAAATTTGAACGAATGACAAGAGGTAATTAATGCATGAGAAAGAGGAGAACACTTGGTGCAGGAGGAAGGAAAAGGTAAAATGGGGTAAATTATTTCACATGAAGAAGCATGAAAGACCTATTACAGTGCAGGAGAAGATGGGAGAATGGGTAATAGGTATCACTTGAACCTTTCTCTCATTGGTATTGGCTCAAAGAGGGAATAATATATACAATCAGTTGAAGATATAAATCTATCTTACTGAACAGCAAAGTAGGAAGGGAGGAGAGTAGGTAAAAGTGGCGGCAAGGATGGGAAGGAACTGATAGAAGGGAGAGCAGATTGGGGGAGACAGAAGACAGAAGTAAAACAGTAGTAAGAGGGAAAGGGTGAAAGGAAAGAGAGAACAAGCAGGAGGAGAGATAGGATGGAGGGAAATACACCGTAATCACAACTGTGAATGTGAATGGGCTGAAATCTCCTATAAAAACAAATGGATAGCAAAGTGGATAAAAAAAATTAGAATCCTACAATCCGTTGTTTACAAGAAACACATGAGTAGCTGAAAGATAAATACAGAGTGAGGGTAAGGGACTGGAGCATAATCTATTACACTTTAGCAGACTGAAGAAAAAGCAGTGGTAGTAATCCTTGATTTCAGACAAAGCAAAAGCAAAAACAGACTTAATTAAAAGAGATAAAGAAGGAAACTACATCTTGCTAAAAGGTACCATAGACAATGGAGTAATATCAACACTAAACATAAATGCACTAAGTGGTACCGCATTCAAATTCTTAAAGAAGTTGAGTTACAGGTTCATGACTAAATAAGAGATAAAGAGCATCATGAAATGTAAAATAGATCATTTTGATTATATTAAATTAAAAAGATTTTGCACAAACAAAACTTATACAACCAAGATTGGAAGGAAAGCAGGAAGCTTGGAAACAATCCCACATGTCTCTGATAAAGGCCCTATTTCTCAAATATATAGAGTACTGAGTCAAATTTATAAGAATATAGGCTTTTCTCCAATTGATAAATGATCAAAAGATATGAACAAACAGCTTTAAGATGAAAAAAACCCAAAGCTATCCATGGGTATATGAAGAAGTCCCCTAGATCACTTTTGATTAGAGAAAAGTAAATTAAAACAACTAAGAGATACCACTTCACACTATCAGATTGGCTAAAATGACAAACAAAAGGAAAATGATAAATGTTGGAGAGGGAATGGAAAAATTGGGACACAATGCACTGTTGGTGGAGCTGTGAACTGATTCAACCATTCTAGAGAGCAATTGGAAACTATGCCCAAAGGGCAATGAAACTGTGCATACCCTTTGGTCCAGGATTACCACTACTAGCTCTATATCCCAAAGAGATCATAAAAAAGGGAAAAGGACCTACATGTGTAAAAATATTTATAGCAGACCTTTTTGTGGTGGCAAAGTATTGAAAACTGAGGGGATGCCCATCAATTGGGGAAAGGCTGAACAAGCTGTGGTGTATGAATGTGATGGAATACTATTTCACAGTAAGAAATTTTTTCTTTCTTTAAAAAATTAACTTTTGTTTATTTTTAGTTTACATCATTCATTTCCACAAGATTTTGAGTTACGCACTTTCTCCCTATCTTTCCCTACCCACCACCCCAAAACAGCAATCCCACCGTATACCCCCTCCCCCAATCTGCTCTCTCCTATATCCTCCCCCATCACCACTCTGACTTTCCAGTAGGGCAAGATGGATCTTTCTACCCCAGTTGCAGTAAGAAATTAAGAACATGTAGATTTCAGAAAAACCTGGAAAGACATATGAACCAATACAAAGTACAATTGCAGAACCAAGAAAACATTGTACCCAGTATCAGCAATACTGTATGATGATCATCTATGAATGACTTAGCTCTTCTCAGCAACATAATAATCCAAGGCAAATACAAAGGACTCACCAAGAAAACTGCTATTCACATGCAGGTAAAGAATTGGACTCTGAATGCAGATTGAATCATACTTTTTTCACTTACTTTACTCTTTTTCATGTTTTTTTTTCTTTTTATCTGTTTTTTTTCACAACTGTAATTAGCACAGAAATATGTTTTACATGATAGCACATCCATAACCTATATCAAATTGCCTACCATTTTAGCCAGAGGGGAGGGGAGTAAGGGAGTGAATGAGAAAAATTAGAGTTCAAAATCTTGTAAAAATGAAAGCAAAAAAAATTGTCTTGACATACTTTTTTTAAACTACATTCATTTACATTAAAGAATGATTAAGTTTAGACTATGTGTTAGACACTGTGCTAGACGTTGAGGAATTCAAAGGAAAAAGAAAAAAGGAACTTTTCTTGCCCTTATGAGGTTTTTGTTCTACAGGGGAGATAAATGTATACATATAAAAAAACAGGAAAGAGAAAGAATTAACTGTGGAAATGAAATTATATGTGAGCAAAATGCATTCTAGATATGTGAAACAGTTTATGAAAAGGCTTATGGACAAAAAATGGAATGCTGACTAAGGGAACAGATAGTCATTCAGAGTACTGGAAATGTAGACTATGTGAAAGTACATTAGATTAATTAACTTCGGAAAATACATCAGGAGCCAGATTATGCAGGGTATTAAATTCCAAACCAAAGAGTTTATATTTCATCCCAAAGACAATAAGGGAGCCACTGAGGATTTTAGTGCAGTGAATGACATACAGGAACCCACTTGAATGGGCACAGGAGAGCTGACTGTTAAACTCTCAGTGTGCGCATTTACACCTGGGAAATCAGCAAGAGCTACAAATCGGGACTTAATCTACTGTTCTGTAGATTGTCTATACTTAATAAAATCATAGAGAAAATGTTAAAAGTGTAAGTTAAACTTAAAACTGCGTCCTCATGCAGGGTTTTCCTTCACCCCCACCAGACCCCAGAGCTGGTTGCCAAACATTTATCACTCCTGGTGACATGGTCAGACCGGTGCTAGAGGAGGATAACTTAGCTGCGTAGAGGAAGAACTGAAGAGGGGAGAAACTGGTGGAAGAGACTAAATTAGAAGCCATTTAAATATACAAAAAGCTATGAAGGCTTGAACTAGGATGGTAGCCATGTGACTGGAAAGAAGGTCAAAACAAGAGATGTTATGTAATTAGAACTCATTGAACATAGGTGGTTTAAAGCTCACAGGATGGTCATATCCTCAGTTGAAATAGGAAAGGCTGTATAGCAGCGGTTCTCAACCTTCCTAATGCTGCAACTAATATTAATACTCATATGTGGGCGTATCTGCACATGGGCAGACCCACCTGCTGTCACAGTTCGTAAGACTATCAGAAATATGTGTTTTCCAATGATCTTAGGTGACCCCTGTGAAAGGGTCATTTGACCCCCAAAGATGTTGCAACCCACAGATTGAGAACTGCTACTGTATAGGATAGCAGGATTTAAGTCAGCAAGAGAAGGATAAAGATTTCCAGTAGGTATTTGATGAGTCAGGACTGCGACTCACATAAAGATCAGTGCTAGATATAATATATTTCCGAGTAATCTGAAAAATAAGTAAATAAATAGATAGATAAACAAACAAACAAATAAATAGATAGATAGATAAATAGATAAATAAATAAATAAATAAATAAATAAATAAATAAATAAATAAATAAATAAATAAATAAATAAATAAATTGAACTCAAGGAACCTGCAGAAATCATCAGAATAAACAGTTTATAGGGAGAAGAGGGACCAAGCCCTAACTCATGGTTAGGTGGATGAATCATGAACCACATACAGCAAGGTATACTGAAAATGAGCACCTGGGTGGGGAGGAAATTAGGGGGAGATGGGTATCAGCCAATCTACGGGAGAGGAAAGTATCTAGGAAACAGGGACAGTTAGCAGTGTTTGAAGCTATAAAATGTTGAGAAGGATGAGAACTGAAAAAAGACCATTGGATTTAGAAATGAAGAGATCTAAGTGAAGTAATCAACAAGATTGCAGATTATTCACTTTCTCCAGATCCCTTTAATTTTAAAACCCTTCCCCCCCAAAAAAGATTTTTGGATCAACTGATAAACAATTACAGCTGATTCCATTGGATAAAGAAGAGAGAATTCAGAAGAGGTAAAAAGCCATAAAAATGAATAATGAAAAGATCTAATTCTTAAAGAGCTCGCTCAGCATCTCTCTCCCACCACCCTCCGAGTTTTCATCAAGGACACAAAATACATTCACTGGCTTATGTCCAGGATTCATGTTGGGACACTCACTCTTGTAGGGACTCTGTTGACACACTCCCTTGACATACCCTCCTTTTATCCCTAAAGAAGTAACCACTATAAGGAGGGGAGGGGGCTGAAAATGTGTTCTCTTTTACTGGGATGAAACTTAGCCCTGGATTATAGACCATCGACCACTCTGCAGACTTCCAGAAAATATTCTGTCTCCTCTACCCCATCTCCTGCCACCTTTCAAAAAGACATAGGCATTGATTTAACCTAGCCACAAAGAGGAAAGTGGGAGAGACAAGGGAAGAATTGGGGTAAAGAGTTAGCATGCATAGCCATGATGACTTAAAGAAACGACAAATGAAATCCAGATGGGGACAATTCTTTCCCCTCACAGAATATTCAGATTAGGGATATAGGCCAGAGAATATCCCAATCTATAGAGGCTGAGACAGCTTTGAAGCCTAGCCTTAAGGTTGCACAAACCAGAAAAAAAGTATTCAAAAAGTAACAGGGAAATATAAGAAGTCTGAAATATCAAAGATTTCCGAGATGCGAAGCCTTCAATAAAAATCTAGAACACAGGCACATAAATCAATTTGTTGTTGGTTCATTGTTTTCCTAGCATGTATGACCCTTGTGACCTCACTGGGGTTTTCATGGCAAAGATACTAGAGTGGCTTTCCAGTTCCTTCTCTAGCTCATTTTACAAATGAGGAAACTAAGTCAAATATACATAGCTAAGAAGGACGCGTTTTCAAGATTCCAGGCCTGACACTCTATCTCCTGTGCCACCTGGCTGTCCGTGTAAATCAATTCAGTGAAATAAAAAACCAGAAAAAAGGACAAGTACTAAATCTTTAAAAATATCATTAAGGGGTCAGAGCAAAGATGGCGGTGTAGAAGGAGCAAATTTCATAGCTCCCACACAGCCACCTTAAATACCCATAAAATATGACTCTAAACAAATTTCAGGGCTCCAAAACTCACAAAAATACAGAAAACACATCTCTCGCTGAAGGCACCTTGGCAGGTGGGGCTCATTGCGGCAGGCTGGGAGCCAAGACCCGCCCAGCTTGAAACTGTGGCCCAGCCCCAGGGTGGTCAGGAGGGACCAGAGCTGGAGTCCTCACGGGAGCAGATCAGCAGCAGCTGTGGCAATTTCTGGATTTATCAAGCAAGAAGAAATAAGGGTAAGAGAAAGGTCAGTGAAATTTGGCTTAACTTGGGGGATAAAAGCATCCAGCTGAACTGCCCCCAGGGCAGGGAAGCAGAGGGAAGCAGCAGGAATGGCTGCAAGCTGCAACTGCCTCCACTGGGCTGCTTCAGAGCTCCTGGCCTGCAGATAGCAGGGAGGCCAAGGTGATTGATCAGGGTCAAGTGCTCTTGAGTTGAGTGGCATGGATCCAGATCGTGGTCTTGGGTGGTGGTCCTGGGGTGCGCTCTCAGCCAGCCAAAGCTGGTGGTGGCTGCAGCACCCCCCTATTAGCTCTGGCAGCTCTGAAAACCCCAGTGAATTGGGACAGAGCTTTCTCCCCTGGAAGCAGAGTTCCACAGAACTAAAAAATCAAGCAATTAATTGACTGGCCAACATGAGGAAAAGGAAGCAAAATAAGAACAGCAATAAAACTCTAGAATCCTTTTTTGTGGACAAAAGGGATCAAAGCATGGAATGGGAGGAAGACAACACAGTCAGAACTCCCACACTAAATGCTTCCATGGAATATGAAGATTTCCTACAAGCCACAGAACAACTAAAAAAGGACTTTGAAAACCAAATAAGAGAAGTGGAGGAAAACTTGGGAAGAGAAATGAGAATGATGCAAGAAAATCATGAAGAAAGAGTCAACAACC
>JAQQSW010020085.1:0-10920 GCA_028646575.1 Pseudocheirus occidentalis
ATATACTTATAAATATAGGGGCAGCTAGATGGTGCAGTGAAAAGAATGTTGGTCCTGGAGTCAAGAAGTCAACTTCCGGAGTTCAAATGTGGTCTCAGATACCTACTAGCTTTGTGACCCTGGGTGGATCTCTTAACCCTGTTTACTTCTGTCTATAAAAATGAACCAGAGAAGGAAATGGCAAACAACTCCAGTTTGTTTGTTTGTTTGGTTTTTGCCAAGAAAATCCCAAATAGGGTCACCAAGAGTTGGACATGACTGAAAATCGACGAAACAACAAATTATATGTGTAGAGATACACATGAGTCTATGTGTGTGTACATTTAATCTATTTGTGTACATGTTTCCCAGAAAACGAGGAATTCAGGGACTATTTTGCAGCTTTTTATTCCCTTGAGACTAATACATGCACAGTGTTTTTAATAAATGCTTGTTGAATTGAATTGAATTGTGGAGGCAACATTTTGCAATGGAAAGAATGACAGGTTTTGAATCATAGAACTGAGGTTTAAATTTCATCTCTCCCCCTCTCTACCTGTGTTAACTTTTGCAAAGTGCATACCTTTTTTGGGTTTCAGTTTGGTCATCTGGAAAATGAAACAATTAAACTAGGTGGCTGTAATGCTAATCATGACAGCACCTCTAGGGACAGCTGCTGTGAATAATTTTAAGGATCTCAATGCATAGTATAATGAGCTCTCTATTCAGCAAGACACTAAACATGGTCCAATAAAGCACAACTTTCATAGTAACATCCTTAAGAAAAACAGACCATATATATGGATATGTCTGTATATATGTATACACACATATATATGTATGTATGTGTGTAGGTATATGTATACACAGACACACATGTGCACACATACATAAATATATCATAACCCTCAGTATATCATATGGCGTATGGATATATCATTGCATTCACTAACATTCCCCCAAATACTTGTTTACACAATTAAGGGATCCCAGGCTAGGGTCTTCCTCAACACAACACATTACACAGTGTGTATCATTGCATCCCCAAAATCACGGGGTCCAAGGTTAGGGTCTTTCCTAGTACAACACATCCTTAAGGGGTAGCAGAGACTACAAATACCACTCCAGGTCACAGTAAGTCACAATCTCCTTAATCAATACACAGTGTCCAAGTAAAGTCCTCTCTCATCTTGACTCAAGGCTGACTTCAAAATCCCATGGCTCTTCCTCTGCAGGCTGACTGTTCCTGACTCTCACCTGGATTCACACATAGGTAGCTCTCCACTCCTGCTCCATATCTCAGCTCAAGGGGACTACTTCACCCAAAGCTCCTGCCCAATAGCAGGCTCCAGGAGCTTCTACTTGCAACTGCTATTTCTGGGAAAACGAAGCTTAACAGGGCTATAAGAATACATATACACATTACCAGCACCATCATCTCAACTCACTTTAGCAGTTCTTAAAAAGGGCTTAAGTTAAGCCTTCTGCCCATGGGTGCATCTCCACTGTTCAGATCATTCACTCATAAAGACAAACAGACAGGGTTTCTGTCTGAAAAACTAACATAGATCAACAGACAAGGTTTCTGTTTGAGAAATTAACACTGATCAACAAACTGAGCATCAACATCACAAACATTCTTTCTGTTAGGCCTCCTCATGAGGAAATTCCTCTAGCTCATTCAAGCTTGCTTCTCTGTCTGCCTCCAAGTGATACAATAAATACTGTTTCCAATAAAAGACTCTTGATTCAACCAAAAATTCTTCATTCAATCAAAGGCAAGACTCAATAAAAGGCACTTGATTGGCTAAAACTCAATTCAGAAAAACAGAAAAAAATTCTACTTTGCTTGCCTTACAGTGGTGCAGACTTAAGGGAAAGAAAACTGTTAGATTTGTTTCTTGTATTTTGAGTTTATATGGGTAGGCATAATTTAGACCTAAGCTACTTGAAGAAAGACTAAATGTCTATAAAATTACCAATACTTTGGCCAACCTTCCATTTACATATACTTCAATAAAGGAAGCAAATTGACTGCAAAAGTTTTCATCATAATGGAAACCCCGTTTTATAATTGTGCCTCTTCTGTTTTATTTATTGAGGTGGCAATTTTTCATGTGAAAAGGTTGCATAGGCATGTTGTGTTAATTTTCTATGGCCAAGTACAAACTAGAATGTTTTCAGCACATTGAAGACACCACTCAAACACGAAGAAAAAGAGGAAGGGGAAATAATCCATTGTATTCAGCATGATATAACTGGATTTTGCCACATAATTTATTCATATTCACATATTATAGGAACATAAAATATAAATACTAATTATTAGTCTCTTTGTGGTTTGAGTTAATCCTTGCATTGCCAGAAAAACTTACCTTTATTTGGCTTTATTCTCAAACTAACAGCTCAATAAAAAAAAATGTGAATGAGATCATAAATAAAATTGCAGTTAGAAGTTTGCCAATTAGTCAGAAACCTCTTCAGTCTAAATTTAGATACTTAAGAAGGAGGAATGAATTTTAAAAGTATAATTTAGCTAGGAGACTTTGGCAAATCCAGAGATCTAAAAAAACATAGGAGTTCAATTCATAAATGGGCCACTCCAGAGAATTAGTTAGGTGCGGATATAAAAGCATTTCTAATAGCCCTGGAGAATTTTTGGCTCAGAACTCTTTGAATAGCATGTTCCCTTAGAAAGAAAGATAACTAGATATTAAGGAACAGTATTTTTTTTTCACTGCTTTAAAAAAAAGGCTAAGTGCAATGAATAAAAATTGGCACACAATGCATACAAAATGAATGAAGAGAGCAACTATTTGCTGTATGACCTTTATAAATGCTACTAGAGATCATTTGTCTGTGTCACTTAAACATTTGTAATGTTACACTTTCAAAGGTGCATTTATGGTACTTTTAAATATCAATATTTATATTTAATGCATCATATAAAATGGATATCTTATGTTTAATTTTAATATTATATGGTAATTTGATGTATAGGCTTCTCTCTTTCCAAAGAGTTTACTTGCATGTAAAGTAAAGAATGGTGTGTGCTGCCCTGAGGAACCTAGATCCCAAGCATATTATTGAATAATTATCCATAAGTATGATATTACTTAGTTTCCTCAACCACAAAATAAATACTTAAGAAGAATAAAAATACTAACTTACATTTATATAATGCTTTAAGGTTTATAAAGTTCTTACCTCCAAAGAACCTTAAGTATTAAGGTAACATTACTATTTTATCCCCAATATGAGGTTCTGAAAGATTATGCGACATATATGTATATATATATATATATATATATATATATATGAGGAGAAAAAGTATTAAGACACAATATGTGGAAATGAAAGTGTTTTTAATGCTTAGATAGAAAGAAATTGTGAAAAAGTTCAACTGTCTAAATTCAGGGGATCCAATTAATTACTGCTTATTATAAGTTTTCCAAGTACTCAGAGAAGGCTAATTACTATAGTCATCTCATTTTTATTTATATTGTTTCAGTCCTTAATTTGAATATGACAGATTCTTGTAAGTACAATTCATAGTCATTTAAAATAATTTAGTTGAAAAAGTGTGAGATGGATACTTGTCTAGAATATGGTATGAGGTTGAATTGACTAATTATTGTGCTTATCCATAATCTTCCCATCAGTTTCTCTTTCTTTCTCTTTCCTTCCTTCTTTTCTCTCTTTTTTCCTTTTTTCCTTCCTTCCTCCCATTTCCTTCCTTCCTCACTTTCTTCCTCCTTCCCTTTCTTTCTTCCTCCCTCGCTCCCTTCCTTTCATCCTCTTCTTCCTTCCCTTCTTCTTTCTTCCCTCCCTTCCTTGCTTCATCCCTCTCTCCCTTCCTTTCCTCCTTGCTTCTTTCCTTCTACCCTATCTTCCTTCCTTCCTACTTCTCCCTCTTTTGTTCAGATCTTAGATAAAGATTCGAAGTGTGCAAAGAGTTTGACAGAGAATTGGAAATAGATTACATTTCTTGACTTTGGTGTCAAGAGATGCTCAGTGTCTAGCACTAAGCATGGTTGGAGATGTGAATAAGAATGAACCAGGCCATTCAAGGAAGAACCAGGAACTCCATTTATTGATTCTTAGGACAAAATTGTTATAGAGCAAATGATACATAGGAAAAGGACTGTTTTCTTATCATTATCTTAGTCAGTTATATCCTAGAAGTAGCACAGAATAGATAATTTGATAAGGATTTGTTACCTAGGTGACTGAAGTCTTAGGGTAAAGCCCTTGATCTTGTGGTCAAATAATTTCTTTCATATGCAGTTGCATCAAAAAGGGTGCTGTGGACAGCAGTCTTCAAAGAAGAAGCCATGATCATTAAAGGCTTTGGAGATTGACCAAATTAACCATATTGTAGCTGACCACCCAGATTCATCTTTGTCTTGAATCAAGTATTTTGTCTCTCAACACTTTGGGACATAACAAAGTTTTTTGATGAGCCCAACCTTCACCCTGATTTAAAAAAAAAACCTGTCCAGACTTCCCTGACTAAGGGGTTAGTGTGTAAGAGAACATATTATGGAAAACTAAAATTCCAATGTAATTACATGATTTTGTTTCTGTTTTATGTTGTTGTTGTTTTGGAGGGGGGAAGAACAGGGCAATTGGGGTTAAGTGACTTATCCAAGGTTACACAGTACATGTTAAATGTCTGAGGGCAGATTTGAACTCAGGTCCTTCTGGCTCCAGGGCCAGTGCTCTGTTCCCTAGCCACCCCCAAGTGATTACATTGTTGATGAGATGTTTATAGATCTACCTCCCAGCAATCCAAAATGCCTCATTTGGTTCTGGCTTGTGAAATCTCCTTGTCATGGTCTCATTAACTCTCTTGTAGTTGCTACTCCAATAATTCAGTTCATATTTTTCCACTAAGCTGACTATGCTATCAACTGGACCTAATGTCTGTTATTGTTTCAGGTACCAATGTTTCAGGCACGCCTAGCTATGTTTCTCCAACTCCAAGTACTCTGACAAAGATCTAGGAGGAGAAATAAACAGAATTTTAAAGGAGAATCCAGAGCATGCCATTATTTTCTAGCCCATGGTCACACTTTGGACTCAAAGACAAGTGACAAAGCAGGAAACTGTGGGAAAGGGGGAGGTTCATATCCTGGAGTCAGACTTGGTATAAAGAACAGGGCTATAGTTCTATTGTTTACACTCCAAATTGGGCACTTCAGAATCAGCCCCAACTCAGAACTGTCAAAAGATGGTCTCAGAAATACTTCTCTGACCCATAACGATAAGTATAAACTCAGTTTCTAGTTAAAAAAAAACAACACTGGAATATAGAACTGTCATTTTAACTCTGGAGGAGTTGCAGATTTGCATTGGGGTTCAAAGCAAAGTCTTCAGGAACAATATCCCACGTAAGACCATACCATTATAGTCCTGTGAGAAGCATATAGAACCTGGGCCTAACACAAAATGCTAATTCAAGAAATAAGGTGGGAACCACAAATAAGCATTTAAAAAAGGAAAAAAAAAGAAAAAAAATCTAAAGAGATCAATGGCTAAGATGCCCAAGAAACAAATCCAGAAGAGGAGAATAATTTCAAGATATCTACAAGGAAAACCTTAAGAAAACACAGCTTGGCCACAAGAACAAAGAGAATTCTTAGAATGAATGAATCAATTAATTAATTAATTAATTAATGAAGTAAGTACTAAAAATATCAGTAAAATGAGAGTGATAGAGGACAATATTAGAAAAAAAATAATTGAGATTTTTGAAGGAAAGATTTGGAAAGAGAATTGATAGGTTAACCCAAAAGCTACAAAACCTTATCCAAGAAACACATACCTTGAAAACTGGAATTGAGAATGGATATAATAAGCAAAACAAACCTAAGTTGAGAGAGGGAATTTTGATGATTGGTTTATATAATGGAAATGGGAATGTGAAGATCTTTTCTGCCTCTTAAAAGGCCTATGGGAATTTGAAGATCTTTCCTGCTTTTAAGATCTTCCCTGCCCCCTAATGGACTGAATGTGATCATATGGATTCTGCGGTGGGAGGAATTTGCTAAAGCCTACAGGAAACTGGGCGTCAGAGCAATTAGAACAGTGGGAGGAGAGGACACAGGCAAGGAAACAGCTAGGCTTGTGAGTGTTTGTTTGTGGGAAGTCTAAAAAATAGTATGACTCCCTGCTGTGTCATGGTATATCAACTTCTTTGTTGCTATGATGGATTTAGTTTTCTGGTGTTGGCATTTGGCTTTCTGGTGTCTGAGTAATGTTTTACTTCTGTCATCTCTGTGGAGAGTATGTTACATTTTGTGATTCAGAACTAGGCCAAAATATTCAGAGTTGCCATTGGTGCTGTGAATATTTGGGCACTACACTTTACAAGGAAAGAAAGAAATATCAAGAACATGTGAGGGGCAACCAAATGAAGGAGAGAGAAAAGGGACAGTTGGAAGAAAGCTGATTGCATCAAACATAAAACATCAGTGTTGAACAAATTCTCATAAAAATAACCCTTTCTTCTTCGAAAAATGAAGGCAAGAATCAAAGAGAGGGAAAAATATGAGAGTGCAATGAAAAGTAATATCTGATTAATAAGCATAATTGAATGTGAATGAAATGGATTCACCCATTAACCAGAAGAGGATAGTTGAAGGGATTAGAACTCAGAATAAAACAATATTTTTCTTGCGTATTAGAAACACAAAGCATCAAAAACTTATGCAAAGTTAAAAACAAAAGACTAGAGCAAAATATCTCATACCCCAGGTGAATTTTTAAAAAAGCAAGAGGGTAATCATGATCACAGACAAGACAATAGTAAAATAGTTTTATTTAAAATGTAACCAAGGAGACTGCATCTTTTTATTTTATTTATTTATTTTAGTTCTCAGCCTTTGCTTTTATAAGATTTTGAGTTCTAAAATTGCCCCCCTCCCTCCACATTCGCTTTCCCTAAATGGAATGCAATCTCATATAGGCTTTCATGTATGCTCATATTAAACATATTTCCACATTAGTCATGTTGTAAAAGAATCAGAAGAAAAGAGAAAAAACAAGAGAGAGAAAAACTAAGAAACAACAAAAAGAAATCTGCATTCAGACTTCATAGTTCTTTCTCTGGTTGTGGATAGCACTTTCCATCATGAGCCTTTTGGACTTGTCTTAGATGCTTGAATTGCTCAGAAGAGCTAATTCTAACAAAGTTGGTCATCACACAAATGAAACTACATCTTCATGAAAGATAGCATAGACAATGAATGTCAATATTTATGATACATTCACTGAAATGTATGGCACTGAATGGCACAGTATTTTAATCCTAAATAAATGGCTGGTTAAAAAAAAAGAGAAAGAACAAATAATTTCATTAAAATAATGATGACAGTGAGATAGTATACAAAAATGTTGTCAGGTCTTGTAAGGAATATATATCTCTAAACATTTTTAGCAATAAAAGAGAAAGAGCAGATAAAAAAAATCTACAAAAATAACAAAAAAAAAATGCTACTTAATTTCTCCTATAGTACAAGTAGGGTTTTGATAATCTACTGCTTAGCTCAGTGCTTGGCACATAGTAAGGGGAACTGATTGATCCAGTGAGAGTCAAAACACAGAAAGAAGACAGTACATCAAAATCTCTAATGAATTTTGGTTCAAAATTTTAAATAAAATATTAGTAAAGAGGATACATCAATGTATCACTAAAAAGTGTATACTTTGAGCAGGTTGAACTTACAACAAGAAAGGACATTTCATTCAATATAACGACAACTACATACAATTGATAATAATGCTTACCTATAAAAATAAATGATGTTGACTATAAACATCACTATAAACATATTATGAACATAATTGTTTTAGAACACAAAATCATATAATTATATCAGATAAAGGAAATGCTTTTTGACAAAATAAAACTCTCATTTCCACTAAAAATACTAGAAAACATGCAAAAAAATTTCTTTTCCTTAAATTGATATGTAGTTTTTCTCAAAACAAGAGCCAGCATTCTATGTAATGGAGATTAAGCAGAGTCCTTTCTAGTACTATTGCTTCTTAAGAGTACTAGAAATGCTCATTATAGTTAGAAGACAAAAAAGAGCAATTTGTGGAATTGAGAGATTGAATGAAATAATTATTGCTTTTTACAAATAATATACAAAGAGAAACTTTTAAAAGTTAACAAAAAAACTAACAGACAATAATTTTCTTTTTTTCTTTTCTTTTCTTTTTTTTTTTGATTTTTGGAGGAGGGAAGGTAGGGCAATTAGGATTAATTGACTTGCCCAAGGTCACACAGCTAGTTGTATTTTTTTATGTTATGTGTCTGAAACTGGATTTGAACACCAGGGCCAGTGCTTTATTTAGTGTACCAACTAGCCACCCCTGAAACAATAATTTTAGCAATGGTGAAAACTATTAAACAAATTCACATACAGCATCAGTACTTCTCTATATAAACAACAAAACCCAATAGGAAGACATGGGAAGAGAAATTACACATAAAATAACCATAGAATGTGAAAAATACTTGCAGTCTACCTGTCAAGATATATACATGAAATGTATGAATACAACTGAAAAACACCATTTGTGGAAATAAAAACAGACCCCAATAAACAGAGCAATATTAATTGCTCATAAGCAGGTTAAGCCCATATAACAGTAATGACAATTACTATTTAAATTCAATTTCTTTGTGCCATAACAAACTACCAAAGATTGCTTTATAGAATTAAGTAAAAAAAATGAAATTAATCTAGAAAAACAAAAGGTCAGGGATAAGAAGAGAAATAATAAGAGAAAAATTGAAATTAACATAACTTAACAGGTTCAGATCCCAAAGATACCACAAAGTAGTAATCATTAAAATAACTTGACAGTTTAAGAAATAGAGATGTCACTTAGTGGGACAGATTAGGTATATAACACAGTAAAATAAATAAACTTAATATACAAGAGAAAATAGTAAGTGGGGTATTAACTCACTTTCTGACAAAACATTCTTATGCAACAAAAAAGAAATTTACAGAAATTGGGCTTATATAAAAATGTACAAAATATAACAAAACTGCTTCCACAAGGACACATAGATTTAAAAATATATATATATCATAAACAATTTAAAGAACAAGGAAGAAATTATCCGAAGTCAATTAGTGACTAAAAAAGAATTAATGGATGAGGTAAGATAATACAGATCATTTTGATTACAAATTTGATTTTGTTTTTGTTTTTAGATAGTATCATTGTTTTAATTATATTAGCACAGTCTAACCAGGAGCAATAATTCTCTCTCCTCTTATTTCTCTAAACTTTTTCTCATTAAAGTAATGCTTTAAACTGTTATTTATACAGATCTTGGATTACAAAAATTTTAAAAATTTAACAGATCTAAGGCAGTTGAGATTAGAAAGGGAACAAATAGTAACACAAAATTTGTAGCAAGTTTCTTTTTATAGAAATAAGAGCTTACTATTCCTCAGTTCCTCCAATATTTGTCATTTCCTAGTAATTTTCCTTAAATGTATATCTTCATGTATATATAACATTCATGTTACAAGTAGCTCAATAATGTCACTTCATAGGTATAATAATGTTCAAAGCCATCTTATGCCAGTATTCAGTTTGGCGCTAGTAAGAGCCACAGATGTTTTATCAGGAGGACTAGTTTCTTTGGCACTCTTCTATACTTTGTCTTTTCAACAAATAGTTTACAAATTATGTAGCTTTTATAGATTTTGAAAAGTTAAACTACTTATGTTAGTAGACCTTCAAATGTAATTTCCAATGACATTAAAATAGAGTATAACTTTTTTTATTTTTGTATTTATTTAATTTTTAATTCATGGAATTAAACAAGTAGTTTAATTACTACTTTATTAGTAGTTTTATAACATAGTATATTAAAAAATATGATTGCATGTGAAACTTCAATCTACTCTGTACAACTTGCAATTCTTTTTATAATAAAGTCTTTGAGCTATAATTTGTTGAGGCCTGGAATGAGGTGAAAGTTGAGGTGTAATTTTTTTGAGGCCTACTCTGTTTCCTGTCAGAGCTGCCTTAGGTCTTGCCATTTCTTGACTCAGTGGAGTCAGAGTTGGCCTAGAAATATCCTAACTTCACTCAGGCCAAACCTCATACTAGAGGTCCTTTTCTGAGGTCCTCTCAAGTTGTCTTAGGAGCACAACTGCTTTACTCCTTTATTTTTGCTCTTCTATGTTCATTTTTGGTAATTTTCCCTCTGTTTTTAGAGACTGCCTGGACAGCCTCGAAATGTTTTACCTACTCCCAGAATTAAATATGCTAATTATTCACACTGATGACAGATTCTTTGCAAAGATCTGAAAAATTAACATCATTGAGCAGATTAAGAGAATTTTAAGATACTTGAACCATGCTGGATAGAGTCAGAAACAGTTTTACAAATGCATAATTCTATTCAAGTATGTGAGAATGGCTTGGGTAATCCAAACAAACTTTTTGATATTTGGTTTCTTTGATTTTGTGATATTCCTGGGGATGCCTTCATTTATATATATATATATTGATGGGGAAAGGCAGGGCAATTGGGGTTAAATGACTTGCCCAAGGTCACATGGCTAGTAAAGTGTTAAGTGTCTGAGGCCAGATTTGAATTCAGATCCTCCTGGATTCTGGGCTGGTGCTCTACTCACTGCACCACCTAGCCACCTGTAAAGCCAATCAGCAGTAGATTCCTGAGAGAATGCTACTGTGAACAGCTTTTAAGATTCAGATTACACAATATTAGTGAACACTCTGTTTATTCCATTACAAATCTTTATTCAGTACAATGTTCACAGTTTCAACAATTCACAATATTATATACAATCTTCAGAACAAGGAAAGTCTCAATATTATATCTTATTACAGAAAGGAACAAGGAACAAGAGAAGAATTACCTGGTTTCCCTAAGAGGGA
>JAQQSW010020086.1:0-10920 GCA_028646575.1 Pseudocheirus occidentalis
GGAGGCTCAGCTCCTCCTGGTCACCCTGGGGCCTGGCCTGGCCACGGCTGTGGTTTTGGGCTGGGCTGGTCTCTGCTCCAGTGTGAGCTGCCCTTCTCCCTGTTCCTCATGCCTTGGCAGATGTGGAGGTGCTGGAGGCTGTAGAACCCCTAAAGACTGGCTGCGGCATGGCTCGGCTAAGCTCAGAATGGTTCCTTCCCATTGCCCCGGACCTGGCCACAGTCTTGGCTTCATGCTGGGCCAGCCTCCACTCCCAGCTGCTGTGATGAGCCCCTGCTGCCGAGCTGCCTTCAGCGAGAGATGTGTTTTCTGTATTTTTGTGAGTCTGAGAGTCCTAGACTTTCCTAGATTTTGTCTGGGCTCATATTTTATGGGTGTTTAGGGTGGCGGTGTGGGAGCTGTGGGACCTTGCTGCTTCTACACCGCCATCTTGGCTCTGCCCCCCTGAAGGTCTTTCTTCTGATGACTTATAGAACTTGTTTTGGAATTGAATTACTAAATTTAGCCACCGTGTCTTGGAGTTTGCAGGCTCGGTTTGTTTGTTTGACTTTTTCTGGAGGCAGTCTGTGAATTCTTTCAATTGGAATGTCATTTTCTATGAAGTTCTTGGCAGTTGTCTTCTATTATTTCCTTTATTATGGCTTAATATCATTTGTTATGATGTGTTCTGGGAAACATATGACTCTTAGGTAGTCTCTATGCACCCTGTCTTTTGATTAGTCTGTTTTGCTTTTATAGTGAACATATTTTCTCTTAATGTTATTGTTTATTTCTTTTTCTAGATAGCCTTTGCTGCTATGTATTTGCTTTCCCAATTGATTGTTCTCTTTTTTGTTTCATTGGTGAGGATTGCCATTACAGATTCTGATTTTTCTGTTTTGCCCATTATTTTTGCTGTACAGGCCATATATTCTGCACTCATAATTATCGTTTCCCTTTTGAGAAATGCACACTCAGAAACTGTGTTGTGGTTCCATGTTCTCCTAAAATTCTACTGGGTTTTCTGTCTCATCATGTTGGATCACTTTCTTTTGCTTTAAAGTATATTTTCAAAGATGCTTGAACTCATTTACTACAACTGGAAGCTATATTTCCTTCTCTTTTTACTTTTTCCCCCATTTATTTTTGTTTATATTCAAGGTTTTAAATTTTTCTTCTTCCTGAAATCCTTGGTAATTTCAGCTTTGCCTCCCCTACCTTATTTTCCATATCACTCACTTTCTGACTCTTCCCCTTTAATGGTGGTTTCTTTAGGGGTAGAATTTCAGAGCAATTCAGCTTCCTGTCATACTCGGCATTCATCATTCATCAGCCTAGATCTCTGCTTCAGCTGATTTTTAGGTAGTCAGAACTGGCTCCAGCTGGATGCTGTGCTCTTTTCCTCAGGCTTGTTGGAATGCTGCATAGCTCCCCTCATGAACAATGTCCTATTTTGGTGACCAGTCCCACTCTCTGTTTCTTAGTTCTTTTGCCTGACATCTGCAGTACAGTGCTTTTCAGTGCTGGTACTGTGGGGTTGTGGATCCCAGCTGGGTGACTGTCACTGCCTGAGCCAATTTTTGCAGCCCAGAGCTGGGGTCTCTATGGTACTAGTGTTGTGCAGAGAAATAAGAGTGAGCTGAGACCTAGGTTCAAGATAAATTTAGATGTGGATTTATTGATCAAGAGCACGACTGCCAGAGTTCTCACTCAAATTGGCAGTCACTTCTGAATTTTCAGATCTTGGTTATGTAGGCTAAAAACCACATAATTATAATAGGGAGGGGAGCTAGCAAAAGCTGAGACGTATAGAAGCAAAAGACCAGCCATTGGTTAAATCTATATGATTCAGGTGAGTATGGCACATGACTCAGGGTAGTATGGTGCAAGGGTACAAGGGGTGCAGTCATTAACTGGGTGGGGAGCACAGGGTGGAGGGGCATGGGATGAAGGGAATTGGAATTCCCCAGGTTGTAGTCAGAGGGGGCTGGAATTCCTAGAACAGGCCAGGGTCATGATCCAGGCAGGGGAGGTGAAGGCTCTGCTTGGTCAGTGGGGCAGGAAAAGATGGTATTTAGATAAGATCCTTGCACCGTAATGAGCCTGGTGCAGTATAATGATTCAAGGAGAAAGTATGAAATACTGATTAGAGGAAACAGAGTCAGAGAAAGCCTTGAGCAATATGCCCAGACATGCCTTAAGCAGTTTTAAGCTAGAATAAAACAAGGACAAAGAAATACAAGAGGGGCTTAATGGTGGACCACAAGTCAGGTGGTATATAGTGACCTGGGATTTGGGTTTGGGTACAACACTAGAAAGACAGGAGGGAGGCAGGCTATGGAGTTGGGTTTTGTTGCCAACTGTCACCCATGCAACCCATGAATCTGCTAATAGAACATCATTGTCAGTAATATGGGAGATGAAGGAAGGGTACTGAATGAGCTCAAGGTCAGTGAACATCAGTTCATGGGTTTGTTGGGTTTTTTTAACCTTTTCAATTTTGGGTGACCTAGATCATGGAGACAACTATAGTTGCTTTATCTTTGTGCATAATTTCTGTTTTGGAAAAGTAATAAAGGTCAGAGACAATGTCTAGTCATCCATATTGTTGCTTTCACTATTCATTGCTATATTACATCACCTCCCAAATGCCCATTAATGTGGGAATGATAAAGCAAAATGTGTTTTATTAGAAAAATAGAGCTTTAGGACCAGAAGGGACCTTAGCAATTATCTAAATCACCCCTCCTTCATTACTTTTCCGGAAGAGGCAGTAGAGACCCTGAGAGATGAAGGGACCTAGCCAAGGTCATATAATTCATAAATGGCAAAACAAAAACCACACATCAATTATCTTGTGGAATATGATATGGCTATTAAAAATTTTAAGTAAATGGGCTACATCGTTATAAGAAAATCTGTATGTGAAAGCTAAATTTTCTTAAAATAATATTAATATTTAGCCACTAATTCTCATGATATAAAAATAGGTTAAGGCAGACCTTGACACATCAGAAAAGACTAGTGTGAGGAGATTCTCTTTCCCTAAAACATTGTTCAGGTTACTAATAAAATATAGGTTTAAAAAGAAGGGAGTCTGCTCTTCAAGTATAGAAACTTAAAACACTTGGATTAGCAGAGTTGATCAGAATATGGAACATTGGTCATGAAGCCCCCATCTTACAGATGGGTCAGTTAATTTGGCTTTGTTCACTAAGCACAAACTATTATATTCTTGTCTCCACATAAAACAGACCAGGAAAGAGAATATTACAAACACATAATTGCTGACAGTGAAGTGACTCAGCAGCATGTCCTGCTGGAGTCAATGGAATAGTGACTTACAAAGCAACGTACAAAGGCTGTGGTTTGGAGTAAAGGGGTATTTCAGAGGTTCCCAGAATAGGAGATAGGGGCACTGGAACAATCCAGGATGAGAGTAGTGGCCTGGAGTGCAAATGGGGGATGTTGGATAAAAATAAGGGGTTAGTGAAAGCATAAGGAAAGAAGAGAAGAAAATTTTGAAAAATCATTCGTATGTGTTTTATATATTTTGTAACAGTTAAAACCATAGTGATTACATTATTTTCCAAATAAACACATAAAATGCAAGTTATAACCTTTCAGTAGTCAAATTCACTGACAGGTCTTAACAAGCAAGTGTTGGCAGATTAACATGTCACATGTTGGGAAGTTAAGTATGAATCAGCAGAAATGTGGACATGTAATGACTTGTTTACAGTATAATACTATACAGTTACATGATGCAATATTGTTTCATCAACACTTCAATGCAAGAAAAAGCCCACAAATTTAATATAAATTATTAAATTAAAGATGTCATTAAAATGTTTTGAAATGACACAATGTTTTTAAAAAAACCAAAACATTAAATGGTTAAAGATTCCTGGGGGGTGCTAAGTAATTTTTAAAGGGGGCAGTAGGCCTAATAAATTTGGAAATCTCTGGGTTCCCAAATTCATATCATACCACTGTAGCTGTATGAGTCTTCCATCCATTTAAAAATTGTTTTAGTGACTGACATATATCCAGTGTATCAGAATGTCTATTTCCCTTCATAAGGAACTCTACTTTCATGCTTAAAGTCTCTCTCTACTCTGGACCATCCTGCTGCCGACTTTTCTTAAGTATAAGTCAGCCCATGACACTTCCCTACTCAGTAAACTCCAGTGGCTGCCCATTGCCTCTGGGATTAAATACAAACTCTTCTGTTTAGTTTTTAAAGCAATTTACAACCTAGCCCCAATTTGTCTTTCCAGCCACATGGTACCTTACTCAAACTCCTGCACTTTACAATCCATCCAAATTGACTTTTTCTTTGTTTCTCACATACAATACTATATCATTTCTTATCTTCATGTTTTTGTACTGGCCATCCCTCATTCCTTAAATGCCCTTCCTCCTGACCTCCTCCCTAAGATCATTCAGTTGCTTTAAGACCATCTAAGACATGAAACCTTTCTTGATTTCTTTCCTCCCTCCCAAACTGCCTCCAATGTAATTGTTGGTGTATATTTGTATTTGTTTAGCATATGCTTACTAAGTCTCTTCTATTAGATTGTAAGACTTTTGTGAGTTAGGATTGTTTCATTCATTGTGCTTCTATCCCCAGAACCTAGCACTGTGTCTAGAGTTGAGTAAGTTCTTTATAAATACTTGTTAATTGATTGAAAAAGGAAAAAAATGAGTCATTCATATATGTGTATGTATTATATATATATACATATATATGTATATGTGTGTATACACACACACATGCATGTAAACATCATCTCTTTGTCTGTGTCTAACTCTTTCTCATATTTGGGGGACTTTGTTGGAAAGAATTAGACTTAGTACCTTCTGTGTGTTATATCTTTCAGCATGTGAGCTGCACCTACTACTCAGTATGTCAAAGCTTAATCAAAACATAGTAATTGGAACTGTACTACCAATTACATTTTGGTTGGTCTCCATATTGGTAAGGATCCAGTATGTCTATTTGACATAAATGGGATCATTCTTTAAAGTTTCTTTCAAAATGATGAATACTTAGTATTAGATGTGTTTAGTTCTTACTGATTCTTCAACCTTGGCATTTTGCTGCAAGAGTATGGCATTAGGTTGTCTGGTTACTAAACATATCTTTGGATTATTTGTCTTGTGGCTTAGCATGAACTTGAGGATGTGTAAGTCATATTGCTTGAATGCAATTAATGTATAATTAATTACTTTTCCTTTGGCTTCCAGTAGGAATATTATTTCTTGGCTAATTTTGCTTGGGTACAACCAGTTTATGGTTGTTATTCAGTGTCAACTTATTAAAGATATAGCAGGTGTCTGAGGGTAGCAAGGATTTGAAGGACCTCATGATCAGAGAGCATTTGCAAAGTCAATGGATTTTCACTACAACTAACTTTAAAAATATCTTTCTATAGTTTTTTCCACTTAATATTTTATTTTTTCCAATTACATACAAAGATAGTTTTCAGCATTCATTTTTATCAGATTTTTATTTTCAAGTTTACCTCCTTCCTTTTTTCTACACCTCCCAAGACTGCAAGCGATCTGATACAGGTTATAGATGTACAGTCATATTAAATATATTTCCACATTAATCGTATTGTGAAAGAAGAGTCAGAACAAAAGGGAAAAATCACGGTAAGAGTATGCTTCTATAGTTGACACATAAGTTGATATGAATTTTATTTTTCCTTGATTTAAAAGAGAAAAAAACCTACCAGATGCCTAGGTCCATTCTTAGGACCTGGTTATAGATCACCTTTAGTAGGAAGTTTTGAATATTGAATCAAAAAGTTAAGGTAATAAATGAAACAAGAGGGTTACTTTATTAACATATTAATTACCTCCAGTTTTTCAACTCTGGAATGACAGACTCATAGCTTTCTTCTCTAATTGATGTTCTTTAGTCTGAAATGAATACTGTTCTGATCTAGAATTAGAGCAATGAAAACAAATGAGGTAATTAATTCTTTCATAAATAAGAGTCCCTAGCCCACTACATAGAATCACTTGTCAACTATTCAGGGACTTATCCAGTGTATTGTTTCTGCTCTCATTAACCTTGAGGAAAATATTGCTGTTCATGTGCAACTCTGTTAAATGGGTACACAAAATGTTAAATTCATATCTCCTTTTTGGATTGCTTGCCTTACATACGAGTTAAAGTGTCTATGATTCAGTCGGGGGTGGGGATAAAATCATAGGAAGAAAAATATGATATATATGTCCAGTATGTACTATTTTGTTTTTGTTTTACAAGAAGAGTTGAATTATTTTTGATAACAAGAGCAAATTGTGGGAAATGAAAAAAGAAGTATGGAAGAAATGACTAAAATTAAGGGTTAAAAGTGAAACTTCTGGATTAGTTGTGAATTATTTTTCTCATGCTACTTCTTAGTAGCACAAATAATCAAATGTTCAGACTAAGGAATATTTGCTCTGTTGCCTCACTCCCAGGGTTAGCTGGGTGGTGCATTGGGCTTGGAATCAGAAAGACTCATCTTCATTATTTCAAATCTAGCCTCAAATACTCACTAGCTGTGTGTTCCTGGGCAAGCCATTTAACCTAATTTGCCTCCGTTTCTTCATCTGTAAAATGAACTGGAGAAGGAAAGGGCAAACCACTCCAGTATCTTTGCCAAGAAACCCCCCAAAAGGGCCCATGAGGAGTCAGACACAATTGAAACAACATAACTCTCTCCCAGGGCTCCTTTTGCTCCAGTGCTATATCCCTTTTGCATATTCTCCAAATTGGGGTAGGGTAGTCATCAATGAGTATGGTCTGTTCCATGGGGAACATAGCCCAAGTTCCCTTATACCCAGGAGATCTGTCTTCCTCTACTTGAGGATGTCCAAGGAGGGGTAATTTAACAGGTAGGTGGTACAGTTGGTAGAGCCCTGACACTTAAGCCAGAAAGATTGGAGTTCAAATCCAGCCTCATTAGCTGTGACCTTGGGCAAGTCACTTAGCCCCCCTGTGTGCCTCAGTTTCCTAAAATGTAGAATGGGGACAATACTAGCATCTGCCGTATAGAATTTATATAAGGATCAAATTAGAAAATATTGCATTGCCTGGCTCATTGTAGGTGCTTAATAAATTCTTGTTCCCTTCCCTGTATCTCCTAATTCAACCCTTTCCAATTTTAGATAGCTTTAATTCTTAGGAAATTTTCCCTTACCTCTAGCCTAAAATTTCTTCTTTGTTACTTACACCTGTTGTACTTTGTTCTGCCCAATGGCACTAAGCAGAGCAATTCTAATTGATCTACTCACCAACCATTCCAGCTCTTGGACACACAGGTACCATATGACACCTCTCTTCATCTTTAAGCTAAAAGCTTGCAGTTCTTTTTTATCTTCATGGCATGAAATTGTAGCCTTTTACCATTCTTATTGCTCATGTCTGGATGCTCTCTTGCTTTTCAGGACTTTAACATCATCATTTCTCTGGATACCCCAAGTTGACCAATGTCCTCAAAGTGTCAGAGGCCAGAATAGAATTCAGTGAACTCCAAATCAGTGCTAAGGACATGATCACTTCTCTGACCTTGGTCATCATGCCTTTCTTAATGTAGCCTGAGATCTTTGCTATTTTGCAACATATAGTATTGACTCCTTGAATGTCCCAGATTTTTTTTCAGGTAAACTATTGTGTAGCTACAGCCCACATGACCTCATACTTATGTAGTTTATTTTTACCCAGTCACTCAGACAATAATTATTATTTACCTGCTTTGTCTGGGCTATTTTGTAAGGTGCTCGGGATATAACTTGAAATCTGTCATTAAATTTCATCTTGTAAAATATAAATTTCATCTTACAACTCAGTATTATAGCGTCTTAAGGTCTTTTTGAATGATGCTCTCTCCCAATATGTTAGCAATCCTTCATTTGCAAATCTAATAAACATGGGATCTCTGCCTTTTCTTTATCAAAGGCATGGATAAAAATGAGAAGCAGCACAAGCCAAGCACAAATCCTTTAGCTATTGTGCTGGAGACAGTCCCAGTGGTCACCAATCCAGTTATGACCATTCTTTGATCTATTCAGCCAGCTCTCTGAATCCAACTAATTGTAGTATCGTTTAGTCTGCCTCTTCTGCTCTTTCCACAAGAACCATATGCCTTTCTCAAATGCTTTACTAAAGCTTCCGTTTTGATAGATAGACAAATAAATAAAGCATTTATTGTTTACTATGCACCATGTGGTCAGTACTGGAGATAAACATACAAGCAAACATCACAGCCCCTATCTTTACAGAGCGGTTGTGTGATAGAAGAAAACAGCACATAAAGGGGTGTGTTTGATTTCTAGTGCAATGCTTGGCATATAGTAGGCATTTTAAAAAATTTGTTTGTATTGGATTGTACCAGTGAGCTCTTTCTTTAGCAATCTCCTGGTCTACCAGTTCAGTCTAGCATGGCCTTGATTTGTTTGAGCACTGGGTCACCCTCTTTCATCCAGGCTGGAAATGTGGCTATTTATGGTCACAGTCCCACATATGATAAGCATAGAAGGTTTATCCCTCCTTCAGCTACCTGGTAACACATTGCTCCTGGGGGCTCACCGTATTGATGCCCAGTTTACTGTGGATACCCTATTGGCTTATCCCATTGCAACTCAGAATTCCTGAGCTTAAGAAATCTGCTAGCTGACTCAGCCTTCTGTGGGGAAGGGATTATAGGAATGCACAACCATGGCTGACATCCCATAACCTATTCTTGATGAAGAGATGCTGGCTTTTTTTTAATCGCTATATACTTTCCTATAGATTCTCTAAATATCCCTTTGATTATACTATGGTCTAGAATTCTAGCTACAAATATGCATTGGGAGAGGCATAACTAGAATCCAAACTCAAGCTCTCACTGGTCTATAGTTTCTGCATTCGATTCACTTTCTTCTTTTCAGATATAGATATTTCTCTTCTCTAATCCTATTTTATCTCTTATGGCTTCTATAATCTTTCAAAGATCTCTGATAGTGATTTGGTAATCATATTGTCCAGCTCTTTCAGTACCTACCTATGAAATGGCTTATATTCATGAAGGACAACTCAGTACTTTCTTATTATCCTCTTACTTATCTCGAATACCTCCTTATTAGCCATTTTTGTCCTGACATTTCTAGTACAAAGGTGGCAGCGTTCCTGGCAGAGAAAACAAAAGTGAAGTAAGAAATAAATAATTCAATCCTCTTTTCCAAAGAAATAATTTTAGCTATTTTAAGGTTAATAGAGAAGAGAGGTTGTCTTTGTTTACAAAGAAAAAGAAAAAGAAAAACAACAACAAAAACAGCATATAAAATGCCAAATGTAGAAAGGCATTTCATTGTTCCTATATAGAGTCATAGATTTAGAACTGAAAATAACTTTAAAGATAATAAATTTCAGGGAGTGGAGCCAAGATGGTGGCATAAAAGCAGGAACTAATTTGAACTCATCCCCAGTTACCTCCAAGACCTATAAAAAATGACTAAACAAATTTTAGAGCTACAGAACGCACAGAGTGACAGAGAGGACTACATCTCCCACTGAAGGCAGGCTGGCAAGCTGACAGGAAGGGTCTGTTGTATCAGGCTAGGAGTGGAACACAATCCCATGTGGTCCATGCTGGCATAGACTGGCTGGAGGAAACTTCTGGGGACCGAATCACTGGCAGCTGTGGCAGTTTCCAGATATCTCAACCAATAAATGCCAAAGAGAAAGTAAAATGTCAGTGGGTAAACTCTGTTGGACCTGGGTGAAAGAAGAGTATGGTCTGGCCCCTGCCCCTGGAATGGTGAGGTGGTGGTGGCAGTTACAGTGGCAGCAGTGGCAGTGGCTGCTTCTAGAGCTCCAGGCCCACAGATAGTTGGAGGACCAAGCAACTGACCAGAGGGAAAATGCAGGAATCTCTTTGCTGGTACTCAGGATTCTCTTGCTTTGCCCTGCTTGAATCTGGGATGCAGTCTTGGGTGGCATTCTGAGGTGAGGAGAAGTGTTGACATGTCAGAGCTTGTTCAGGCTATGGAGAGGCAGTCCTCCTCACAGTTCTGAGGCAGGTGCCTAGAAGAGGTTCTGACAACAACTGTACAAAACCCCAGAAATTTGGGACACAGCACTCTCCACTCTGGAAGCAGAGTTCTACCATGGCAAAGAGCTCAAAAGTCAAGTAATTGACTGGCAAGATGAGCAAACAGAAGAAGAGAAATCAGAATTGTTTTTTGGTAACAAAGAAGATTAAAACATAGAACAAGAAGAAGACCACAAAGTTCAAGACTCCTGTATCAAAAGCCTCCAGAAAAATATGAACTGGTCACAGGTCATAGACGTGCTCAAGAAGGATTTTGAAAATCAAGTGAGAGAAGTAGAGGAAAAATTGGGAAGAGAAGTGAGAATGATGCAAGAAAATCATGAAAAATGAGTCAATAGCTTGCTAAAGGAGACTAAAAAACTGAAGAAAATAACACCTTAAAAATACACTAATTCAAATGGCAAAAGAGATCCAAAAAGCCAGTGAGGAGAAGATTGCCTTAAAAAGCAGAATCAACGGGGCGGAACCAAGATGGCGGCATAGAAGCAGCAAAGCACCGCAGCTCCCACACAAACACGCTAAAAATCTCATAAAATGGGATTCTAAACAGATTTTCAAGCAGCAAAACTCTCCAAAAGACAGAAAGCACATCTGTTGCTACAGGCAGCTCAGCAGGTGGGGCTCTTCACAGCAATCTGGGAGCCATGGCCGAAACCACGCCGGGTCAGGCCGTGGGGCATCAGGCGGGGAGCCACATCTATAGGAGAGCAGATCAGCTGCACTGGAGGCACAGTTACCACATTTATCAGGCCAGAAGAAAAAAAGGCTAAGAGAAAGGTCAGTGAATTTTGCTAACTCGGGAGGAAAAGAGCGGGTCCAGCCAAACTGCTCCCAGGGCAAGGAA
>JAQQSW010020087.1:0-10920 GCA_028646575.1 Pseudocheirus occidentalis
TGAATTGAGAACTTACTTGCTAAATGAATGTGTTATACTGTATTTTGACTTTCTCTGTTCTGTGAATGTTTGCTGAATAAATGGGGTTTGCTATGCTGGTAATCCGAATCTTGGAAGTTGCCTTTGTTTGGCATTACACACATACAAAATTATTGATAGAAAATTGGGCTTATTGAGTGCAGAGATTTTTTTCCTCTACTCACAGCTGCAGAGTCTGATTGTATATTTAGGGATTTGCGAGGAGAGGTCTATCTGCTTGCTTAAAGGGGTGCACTTCGGTGCCCAGGGCTGTTGCTAGTGGGGTCCTTGATAAATTTAATATGCTTGCTCCCTTTTGCCAAATTGGGAATTAGGGTAACTCAAATTCCCTGTTATTCTTCAGCACTCTCTCTTTCAATCTAATCTGGGACGGGAGGCTTTAATGAATTTTTGTAAAGTGTTTTCAGCCAATTTAAATATTTCCCAATTACATTTTAAGGAGGTTTCAGCTATATTTAACACTAGGACTAGATCATTAAGATCCGAGGCTCTATGAGCTCAAAGGACAATAGAAAATCTAAAATTCCTGGGGTTTTCATCCTCATTTTCCCTTTTTATTTTGGTTGCTCTATTAAGGCAAAGTATTTTTTTCTTCATTTCTTTTGTTCCCTGGCCAGGACAGTTGTCCAATCAAATCCTGAATGTTAAGAAATGGTGGAAGGTCCTTTAGAAGATCTCTGGGCCTTTACGGGGTGGTGCATGATAGGACCAGGGGCTCTAGTTTTCTCCCAAACAGGGCTTATTTCCCCCTCAAAGACAGCAGAGCTTTCCCTGGGATTTGATTGGGCCTTATCTTCCTCCAGGTAGCTAACTGCAGCCCTAAGGGCACCTGAAATCCCATCCACAGGGAGTTGTGGCTCCTTCCACATGTGCCTTCTTTGAAGTGCCCTTGCCCTGACCTGCTGACCAGAAAAGGTTCCACCTGGACATGAGAGGGGCCCTATCCAGAAAAGTGTCACTGTGTCCTTGGTGCACATCCATGCTGTGCCAGGGCAAAGTCTTTAATGTTAACGATTTGTGAGGACCTTGTTTCATCCCAAAGTTGAACCTGAACTATCAGAAAGTTGTTGCTAAGTGCTCCCCTTATGAGAGGAGGGGACCAGATCCTGAATAGGGACCCAACGAGAGTGAAGAAAAGACCAGAGCCAGGCCTCCTGTCCCATGTTTTCCCCTATGAGCGCTTAGTCCTCTCGTCTCCTCCCTGAACTGGGCTCCTGACAGGCTGGACAACCCAACACCCACAAAGCCTCCCATCTGGCTCAGTCACTGATGCCCAGTCTGCAGTCGATAGGAACCGGAGGTAGCTTTGGTTCTTGTGTAATTTTTATGGATTTTATTATGAATTTGTGAAATAAAACAAGCATTTTCATAACATACTTGAATAAAAAAGATGATTGCACATGAAATTGCACATCTGTCATGTACAACTTGCTATTCCTAGTAAATATGTAATAAAGTTATCATGGAACTTTCTTTTTTTCCCCTTTTTTCCTTCCCCTTCTTCAGCCCTAGAGATGAACATCTTTAGACACAAATGTGTGTGTGTGTGTGTGTGTGTGTGTATGTAAAATCATTCCATACAGACTTCTATCCATCAGTTCTTTCTCTGGATGCAGAGCTTCTTCCCTCATAGGTCCTTTGCAATTTATTTGGGTACTCATAGTAGTAAAAATGACTTGGTCACTCAAAGTTTTTCTTAAAACAGTATTTCTGTTAGTATACACAATGTTTTCTTGGTTCTGCTCATTTCACTATTCATTATTTCCTGCAAGTCTTGCCATGTTTTTATCATTTCTTAGAGCACAATAGTATTTCATAATAATCATGTAACACACCTTGTCCAGCCATTCCCCAACTGATGGGTGTCCCCATGACTTCCCATGAAGAGGGCTGCTAGAAACACTTTAGAACATAGAGGTTCTTTTTCTTTTATCCTAATTATCTTTGGAAATAGACCTAATAGTGGTATTGCTGGGTCAAAGGGTACAGGCAGTTTCATAACTCTCATGAATGAATGGACTGGTCAGTAGTTACTGTATCTCGTACACATATATGCATACAAAGGTAGGATGTCTGTATACACACCCTCACGTATGAGAAAAGTGCCTAAGGGTGCCTACCATACAGTTGTCTCCCCCATCCTTCTGATACAAGGAAAGAAGTCTAGTTCTTGATATTATTGTAGGCTAAAAGATTCACACCTATGGATGTTAAATGCTAGTGAAGTTTAACTAAAAATATTTGTCCATGGTGATACTGGCATGACCAACTTGACCAAAAACTTGATCCACCTTATGTTTACCTAATGGCATATTCCCTGACCACTCCTATTGCTGTCCCAAATATGACCTAGATCAGAGCATCCTAACTTGTTTGTCATCTGGTGAAACTTCTAATCCATGCTATTGTGGTTTTTTGACATTTTAATAGTCAAAGGAATGATTATATTTCAATTAAGAGTTAGGTGCAATAAATGTATTTTTTCCCATTCAAGTTCATAGACCCCCTGAAGCTCTCATCAAATACCTCAGGCTCTGAAGAGCCCCTGATGTGGATAAATATAACTTCTTCTCTGAGGCTGAAGCCCCCTCCTCACTGGGAAGCCTTCCCTGGGTATCCCAGACTAGCTTCTCTGAGCACCCATTGCTCCTTCAATATGGTGACCTTGTCATGTGTGGGCCCTTAGAGGGTGCCTGTGGCTGACCTGGGCTGGACTTCAGAAGCTGCATCTAATCACGACCCTGTGCTGGTTACTATTGTTCTATATGTGTACAATTAATTCATCAGTGACCCACAAAGTGGCTTAGGGACTATTTGTTTCCAGAATCTTGCTATCTCTGTTGTAACAAGAATTGAGCAAGTGAGACCATTCATCTTTTTAAGTGGAGTTTAATAAGCTGGTCGTGTCCCCAAATTAAGCAGCCCTGAGATGCATTTCCTCAGGGTTTAGACAGAAGTCACAACATAACTGTTACCAGGGGGAAACCACAACATAGTTGCTTCGCGAGTGGGGAAAATACAGAAGCCAAAAGGTAGCCATCAGTTCATTGCCTAATCACCATTGCCCAGCGATCACTTTGTTGCCCAACTGGAAAGTTCCCAAGTCTATGTTGAAAACCGAACAGAAGCGGGGTCTATGGGGTCCAGGTAGCAGGTTTGGGCAGGTTTGCTTGGCAGGTCTCCTACGATGGGGGATGTTCACAAAATGAGGGGTCACAACAACACAATAGTTATCATTTTTCTACTGAATAATCAGATTTTAGTAATTACCAAGCAGATTTTACTTTCACAGAAAACTCCTAGAAATTAGAGGAATGGATTTGAGGACTGAGTCAATCAGGTCAATAGCATTTATGAGTCTCTTATGGACGAGTTCCTAGTCCATAACCAGCTAGACCAGAGGGCCTCGGAAGCTCCTTCAGACGTTAGACTGATGGTCTTGTGAAGTCCCCAGGCTCCCCAGGAAGTCTAAAGACTTCAAGGGCTGCTTTGTCAGAGGCTGCGCCCCCACCTCCCCCTTCACACTCATCATTTCAGAAGGGATGATACTGTAATACCATGAATATCCACTGGGTGGAAAAAGGGTCCCTGCTTAGGAGATAAATGACTGACCTTCACACTGAGAGGATTCTGAAGGGATGGGAATGAAACATGGAAAAGAACGATAGCATGTAGATTGCTTCAATCTCCATTCAGACTCTGTTCTTTCGAGATCTTTCTCTGAATGTGGAATCTCCTTCCATCCTAAGACTTACTGAGTTGTCTTATAACTGTGTGTTGCTGAGAAGAGTCCAGTTTAACAAGGTTGGTTGTCACACATATGATGTATCTGTGACTGTGTACAAATTTTTCCTGGTTCTGCTCTTCTCACTTAGCATCAGTTTATATAAGCCTCTCCAGGTGAATATGAAGTCCATCTCCTCCCCATTTCATATCACACAATAGTACTCCATTACATTCATATACCACAACTTGTTTAGCTGTTCCCCAATTGATAGGCATCCCCTAAATTTCCAGTTTTTTTGCCACCACAAAGAGAACTGCAACAAATATTTTTGTACATATGGATCTTCCTCCCACTTCTATGATCTCTCTGGGATACAACCTCAGAAGTGGTGTTACTGGGTCAAAGAGTATGCAATTATTTATAGCCCTTTGGGCATAGTTCCAGATTGCTCCCCAGAATGGTTGAATCAGTTCACAACTCCCCAAACAATGCATTAGAGTTCCAATTTTTCCACATCCTCTCCAACATTTGTCATTTTCCTGTTTTGTCATCTCAGCCAATCTGACTGGTGAGATGTGGTACCTCAAAGTTGTTTTGATTTGCGTTTCTCGAATCAATAGTGATTTAGATAATTTTCATATGTTTATAGACAGCTTTAATTCCTACTTCTGAAAATTGCCTTTTCGTATCCTTTGACCATTTATCATTTGGGGAATGAAAGGTGTCATTTCAATGAGTGTCATGATGATTGAATGACTGTTTGGAATCCACAGAATCATGGGAATTAGTGCTTGAAAGCAATAATAACAAGGGGCATTCCTAAACAAGCCTTGCAAAGCACTTTGTAGATATGACCTAAGGTGCCCTTTACACCCACCCTGGAGGAGGTGCTATGACCCACCTTTTACTGATAAAGAAATTTAAGGGGAGAAGTTAAATGACCTTCTCAGGGTGACAAAGCTATTAAGTGTATGAGATGGGATTTAAGCTCAGGTCTTCCTAACTACATCAGAGGCTCCACTGACTACGTGAGCCCCAATTTCATCTCGTGTGGATGCCTGTGAAAATGAACTTCATCTGCTGCTTTAATATTCCCCTAACTTTGGACAGGACCAAGAGCTTAGTTTCAGACATGCCACTGAGGCTCAGGAAGCCAGAAGCACATGGCTGGGACACACAGGGATGCCTCCTCTGCCCTTCCCACCCTGATATGCCTTTGTCAGAGGGTTCCAGATTCCAGGGGAGATCCCTGTGCCCTCAGGAGAGGGAGAGCAGTTGAATGAGGCATTGACATTTAAGGGATTCAGTGTGTTGTGCCGAAAGAAGTGACTGAGACCTTAAGTGCATATTTTGGAAGTGGATTTTACTTAGCGCGTGCTGTTTGGGGCTACATCTTACCTTGCCCAAATCAAACAGGCCTGGCCAAGGGGAGATCACTGATATATATAGGGTCCCTCCAACTCTCAATGGTCAGGGATTGCGTAATAAGAGGTTTACAGCAGGGATTGGCTAGAACACATTTTAAGTCTTGCTCGCAGGGAAACCTTGGGGGGCCCTGCAGTCAACTTCCTTGATGAAACAGGAAGAAGATGACTGGCTAGGGCAGAATGGGGGGAGGGGAAAGGATCAAGAGAGCCAGGTGAGGACATGTACAACAAGTGGAGATACATTTCAGTGAACTGATTATTCATCAGAGACGTCAAAGCAACATTTTTATCCTGCTCCTTGTAGCCAATGGCGGGTGGGTGGGTGAGTCTTGTGAGAACAGAGAGAAGAAGACCTCCTTGTACAACCCTCCACCACTGGATGACCCAGGCAAGAGGAAGTTTCAGGGCTCAGAAGAAGTTTCCACCCCCTTGAAGCTTTTTTTCCTATGCTAACTCCAGGGTCCCCCAGTCATGTGTGGGAGATTTTCTACCTACTTATTAGCACAAAATCTCTGGTCTTTCCTGGGAGACAAACAGAGGCTCAGAGAGAGGTGCCCAACCTTCTGTTGGAAAAAAAGGGATGTCCTAGCTACTCAGTGAGCAACAAATGCCTTAGCATGGCCCCAGGATCTGACCTAACTGTAGCAAGTGTTTTCTCTTAATTATCACATCATCAGCTAGGAGACAGGAGGGCCTCAGTCTCTGCCTGCTCGTACCACTTTGTGACTGCCCTCCTTAGATCAATTAGTAATTGTAATGGGACACACATGCACACACATACACACACGCAGTTTGTAGAACAAGGGAGCTTAACTTGGACTCCCTTGGATGAGGAAGAAAATTGTCTGATGCTAAGCTGAGATGGTGAATACAATGGGAGAGAAATAATCAAAGCATTCCTTTTTTTGGATATAAACACTAGAGCAGAACAAAGGAGGGAAAGTCAGATGTTCCTGGTGTGTGGGACCAGGCGACCCTTACCCAAATAAAATAAGTGGAGATATCTCCAAGTAGAGGCAGGAAGGATTTATTCAATTATTTCTTCTTGCAAAAAGGGCGGTCTTACTACCAGAGGCAGTCTAGCAGGAGAGGCAAATGCAAAGTGCAAAGCTTGGTTATACACCCCAAAGACCACCCCTTTCCCCCCTCCCTTGTTCTGCCCTGTTTCTGTTAATTAGGAACTGAGGTACACAATCTTAACTACAAAAATCTGTTAGCGTTGCAGGTGAAATGTCAGTAATCTCAAAAAGCAGAAAGTACATGTTTAGCAGACCTGAAAACAGACAAAATATGCCATCAGTATCAACTTAGATATGAAAGCAGAAGATAAATGTTCTAACAATATCAGTATTATTAGGAAAGCAGACAATATTTTGTAATCATGGGGATTTTAGGACACGGTCACCTGCCCGGAATTCTGCAACAACATTTCCAATTTTATATTTGTCCAGGTCAGATGGTGGTCAGTGGAGACAAGTCTGGGACATTCAGGCCTGTGGTTAAATTTGCAGGGTCTGTGCTTTCCCCTCCTACACATTAGCTAAGCTTGGCAAAAACTTCAGCTTATGACCAGGGAAGTAAGGCAAGGGTCCCAGGCTCCCAGCCCAGGCTTCTAAGCCTTTAGTGCTTTCTGACAATTCTGTTCAGATTTCTGGAATATTACTGAGAAGTTTTCACTTTTATTCCATTCACTGGCAGCCTGGATCATTCCCCAGGGGACAGGAGAGGGAGGAGGGGGAAGCCATAAGTGAGAACCATCAGCTGGCCCTAATCATGTAGGGTCTGGACTCCAGGGAGGTAGGAAGGGGCAGATGCTCCTTCCTATTTGAGACCAGATATCACCCCCTTCATTAATTCCAAAGGACTGTGGTTAAGGTTCTCACCTTTTCATTCTTCAGAGAGGAAGAAAAGCCCCTACCCTGGGGCAGTCTAAAGAGGGGACAAGGCAGTCACTCAATGCAGTGGCTGTCACCAACAGAGATGAAGCCCCAGGGCCTGGACTGAGCCCTGAGCAGAGAGCACAGAAGCCCTTAGTGAGGCCCTGGTAATGAAAGAAAAGCAGGGACAGAGACACAGTTGGGCAGGGAGGAGAATGACCATGAAACAGAATTGAACACTCTGAAAGCTGGTACTGAGGGCAGCCTATGGGACCGGTCCCCAGCAGCCTATCTGGGCACAGCTCCAGTCCTTGGAGACAGCCTGGGCTCTGTCTGAGACCCTGGAACAAGTCCCAATAGACCCTGCCCACAGCCCCCCCCCCCATCCCAGCAGTACAAATCAAAGACAAATGTCTGCCCCCACCCATGTTGTACAATACACTGGCCCTCCCCTCGGCTCCTTCCCTTCTGGGCCCATCCCCCACCTGCACTCGAAGACTCAGCAGAGCAAATAAAAAGATTCTTAGATGCTTCCAAACTTGCTTTTATTTTCCCTTCACATGGCCAGGACATCTCCACGTTAGCATCCTGCCCCCCCCACACGCCCCACCCAATGGGAAGCTCAGCTGAGATTGTGGAGAAAAGCTGAAGACCCCACAACATTCATTCATTGGGCTGTTTTCACAGTCAGACAGAGACCCAGAGGTCAGGGCAGCATCAGGGGTGAAGGAGGCTCATTCCCAAAGCCCTCTGGCCCTGACTGCTGGCTGGCTCCCTGCAGACTGAGACAGACAGAAAGAAAGGAGGGAGGGAGGGAGGTCCTAGAGAGGAGGGTGAGGCCCTGAGGATGCTGCCCTGGGCTTGGGCCAGTAGAGTCCAGTGAGGATCCCAGGGGCCAGTGATAAGAGAGAAGCCAGGGGTCAACAGGAACAACACAGGAACTGGAAACTGGCTTTCTTTCTCAGGTCCACACTAGGCAATTCTCTCAAGCTGAAGAAGGACAGACAGACTCAGAGGGATTCTCCAAAGCCCCTCTGGCCTCCAGCCTCTCATCATTCTGAAAGCCCTGCCTCACCAGCCCGCCAGTCCTCAGCCCAACCCCCAACATTCCCTCCCCTTTGCTTGGCCCCTTTGCCCCAGCCCCTCTCTCCTTTCAGGCTCCCAGAGTCTCACCTTTGGCTGTGATAGAGACATCTGACACCTGGGCACTGTCACTGCCTCAAAACTAAGGAGGGAAACAGCCCAGTCAGGGCCGTACATCCCAGAACCAGGGTGTGGGAAGGGAAGGGGACACTAAGGGAAGGTTGCTGGGCTGAGCCTCTCTTCTGCCTTCTCAGTGCTCAGGTCCCAGAGACACCATGGCCTGGCCCCTTCCTTCTACCCTCCGTGTCTACCCTTCACTCACCTGCAGCAGGAGCATAGTCACCTCCATTTCCACCTAGAAAAGAAAGAACTTCTGGTGAGGAATCCAGGAGAGGAGACCACACTAAGACTAAGGTCTCAGAGATTCACTGGTTTGTCTTGGAGACACAACAAATATCTGGGACTGCACCCCCTCCCCCACTCCAGTCAAGCCCCTAGATCCAAGGGGAAGAGAAAAAAGAGGCCCCAAAGGGGCCCTTCCCCACCCCAGGCCTGCCTCCAGGGGCTCCCAAGGCTGGGCTACAGTTCCCAGCTGGGGAGACACCCAGGCCTTGGGGGAGAGACCCCCATATTAATCTCTGATCTAAGTCTGAAGCAGATTCCCACCTGAGCCAGCCTGTCACACCCCTGCCAGGCATCCTCAGAAAAATGGTTTCCAGTTAGGGATTTGCTCATGTAGAGTCTTAGGGACCATATGAGGGTCCCTAAGATGGGAGGGAGAGGACTTGGGGACAGAGAGACAAGTTGAGGGTCAGAGGAAGCCTGGATCTTCCTGGTGCCTGCTCCCTGAGGACCCTTCCAGGCCTGTGCACCTGAATTCTTCTTCCTCCAGATCACAAATCCAGCAATGATGGAAAGGAGGAGGAGGCCAGCAGCAATGACCCCCACAATGAGCCTGATGGGTGAGGATGGTGGCTCTGAAACAGGAAATGATCCCTCTGGCCTGAGATTCACTGACCCCTCTCCTACCTCCCTCCCCAGAACCTCCACCTCCCCCTGGTCCTGTGGGGTGGGGGTGGCCTTTCTCAGCCCCCCTTTCCGACAGTCCCCCCACCTCCCTGACAGCCTCCCTCCTCCCCATCCTTACCCCACTGCAGGGTGAGGGGCTGAATCAGCCCCTCGTGCTGAACTCGGCAGGTGTATTCCCCTTCCTGGCCCGAGGTCACACCCACAGCTGCCCACTTCTGGAAGGTCCCGTCCCCAGCAGGCCTGGTCTCAATGAACTCCGTGTCCTGGAGCTGCTCCTGCCCATCCCTCAGCCAGGTCAGGGAGATGTCGGCAGGGTAAAAGTCCTGGGCCCGGCAGCGAAGGGTCACCTCACCATTCAGGGCCGTGTGTCGGGTCACACGGGTAGAGGGCGGGTCTGTTGGCAAAGGGCAGAGGCAGTTCCAGGTTCCCTTTCCCCATCCCGGGGCATAAGGACAGGTGGGAGAGGGGGAAACTCCACAGTGCGGCCCTGGGGTACAAGCGGTGGAGGCATCCCGGAGCTGGGGGCCTTGAGTGCTGCGCACATTCGGGCAGGTGTTACGACAAAGATCAGAGGCATTTTCAGGCTCCCCTCCCCTCCAAGGGCACAATGCCACAGGGGGCAGGGGGTGCACCCCACAATCCGGCCCTGGGGAACCGGGGCCTTGAGTGCCGCGCACAGTCGGGCGAGGCCGAGGTACCTGCCCTCAGCAGCGACTCCTTGCCCATGTCCAGGTGCTTCTTCAGCCACGTCACACAGATCTCCTCCATGTAGACCTTCTGGCCCTCCGAGATGCTCCTGTCTGCCTCCCACTTGTGCTTGGTGTTCACCGCCTGGGGCACCGCCGCCGTCCAAGTGTAGGTCTCCGTGTCCAGGGCGATGTAATCCCGCCCGTCATAGGCCTCCTGTCTAAACCCCCGCCTGAAGCCCAGCTCGGGGGTCACCTCGCAGCCGTACATGCGCTGGTAGGTGTGGACGCCTGTATGCCCCGGGGCCGGGCCGGGTCAGTGAGAGGTCTGCTTACCTCGTGAGCTGCCCCCCCAGTCCCGTGGGAAGCTCACACCCGCCTTCCCCCCCAAGCCCCACGCACCGCCCGCGCTCTGGTTGAAGTAGCGCCGCAGGGTCTCCAGGTGCGCCCGGTCCCTCTGTGCCCACTCCTTGTGGATCCGCGTCTGGCCCTCCCAGTACTCCGGCTCCATCCCCTCCATCCACGCCGCAATCGGCTCCTTCCTCTGGCTCTTACTGTCGCTGTCGAAGCGCACGAACGGCTGATCGTCCATGTAGCCCACAGAGAGGTACCGCGGCTCTCTGAGCCCGGGTCGCGTCACAGCGGTGGAGAAAAACCGCATGGAGTGAGAGCCTGGAAGGGACCGGGCAGGGGTCAGGGACCAAGCCTGGGTCTGATCCTGGACCCCGGGGTGTGACCCTGGACCCCGGTCTGCCAACCCCAAAGTCCCAAGATGCCTCCCCCTCACCCCACCCCCAGCATCCCACCCCCGCTGGTCCTTAGAGCAATCTGTAATTCTCAGGACTAAGGTCCTTTGAGACCAGCCCAACGCAGCGGAAGACCATGCAGGTAGGTCTTAGTGCCCCCTCGCCTGTACTTTGTGCCCCCCCCCTCCCGGCACTCCCTCTGTTCCCGGTCCCTGCCACTCCTTTCCCTCGGCCCCCCACTTTACGTCCTCACCTGCACCGCTCCCTCCCCCCCCCCCCAACGATACTCCCTGAGGCTCTTTAAGG
>JAQQSW010020088.1:0-10920 GCA_028646575.1 Pseudocheirus occidentalis
ATAGGAAGGAGGGACATACAATTAACCTCTCACAATTTGCCCACCATGGAGATGTCCTGTGCAATTACACAGGTACAGCCTGTATTGAATTGCTGCTCCTCCCAGTGGGAGTGGGTGACAGGGGAGGAATTGCAAGAATCTAGTATTTAAAGCTATACAATTAAAAGCGACTGGGAAATAATACATATAGGAACAGGGGCAGGGAGGAGCTCCCTGCCCTGCTAGAAATCTAGAGAGGTGTTGCAGGAAGGCATAAAAGGGAACAGATTGTGGGAGGGGTCTTACAGTGGGATCAATGTTCTGGGCTAGGGGGTAGGGACAAAAAGGGGAGAAAATTTGTAACTCAAAACCTTGTGGAAATGAATGATATAACCAAGAAATAAATTAAAATTTACATTAAAAATTTTTTTAAAAATTAAAAAAAGAAAGCAAAAAAAAAAAAAAGTCCATTCCAGTTCTAAAGCCATAATCCCAGAACGTTAAGTGTAGCTCTACTATTATTGAGTGATGGTTGGGCAAGGTCTCTCAGCTACAGTTTCCTTATCTGTCACATGAGTAAGGTATATATACACTTACATATGTGTATACATATGTAGTATGCATGTATATACATACATATAGTTGATATGTATATATATACACACATACATATATTATAATAGTTCATTTCATAATAATAACAAAAATAACTATGAAATGTTTTAAGGTTTCCAAAACACTTTACAAATATTATTTCATTTTATTCTCAAAGCAACCATGGGAAGTATGTGTTATTATTTTTTTAGAAAAAAATATTTTTCACATGATGAAACCAAAGTTGATGGAGGTTAAATGACTTACACAGGATGTTACAACCAAGAAATATCTGTGGTTGGATTTGAACTCAGGTCTTCCAGACTCCAACTCCAAAGCTCTGTCTACTATACTACTTGCAGTGGTTCTCAACCTTCCTAATGCCGCAACCCTTTAATACTTGTATGAGGGAGTATCTGCATGTGGGCGGACCCGCCTGGCCTGGAGACAGATAGAAGAGTGGTATCTCCATTCCTAAGTCCATCAGAAATATGTGTTTTCCGATGGTCTTAGGCAACCGCCAAAGGGATCACAACCCACAGGTTGAGAACTGCTGACTTAGAGGATCTCTTCTGAAAACCTATGGGTTTTTTTGTTTAAAGAAAAAAAACTCAAATTTCTCAAAAATCAAGAAAACATTGGTTCAAGTTTAAAATGCATGAAAAGTGTTGAGTTCATGGATAGTAGTGATAAATGAAACACAGATTGCTTCAGACTTATTTACAAGGTCTTACAAACTCAGTTCTCATTTTCTTCAGTCTCCCTAGCTCAGTTTCATGGAGTACCTTGTAACATATGAGCTAGAGGAAGTCATGGTTCAGTTCTGCCTGGAGAATTCCAATTCTAATTTGTTTCTGAGCCAGATAAAGGCAACAAGTATTTATTAAGTTCTATGTGACAGAAACTATGTAAGCAACTTAACACACACAATCTCATTTGATCCTCACAGCAACACTGGGAGGTAGGTGCTTTGGCTATTCCAATTCAATATATAAGGAAACTGTGACAGAGAGATGGTAAAATGACTTGCCCAAAGTCATAGATACCAAGTGTCTGAGGCCCAGTTTTTACTCAGGGCTTCCTCACCCCAAGCTCAGCACTGAGACATGTTGTTGTTGTTTTTCTGTCATTTTAGTTGGGCCTAACCTTTTTTTTCTTTTTTCTTTTTTCTTTTTATTTTCCTCATCCCTTTATCTATTTATTGCACTTAATAGTATTTTATTTCTTTCCACTTACATATATAGTTTTCAACATTCATTTATGTGTTTTGAGTTTGACATTTTTCTCCCTCCCTCACTTCTTCCCTCCCTCTTTTACCACCACAAATCTTAAGAAAGCAAGCAATCTGATGCATGATATACATGTACAAACATGTTAAACATATTTACACATTAGTCATATTGTGAAAAAAGAATCAGAATATGAGGGGAAAACCATGACAAGGCCAGTATGGGTATATAAGAATAATTCTAGAGTCAGAGAATGAGAATCAGGAATGTTCCTCCTGGTGTCTCCTAGTGGAGGAAGAATCATGGAGACTGAAGCCAGCTGAGGGGGGGGGGGGAGAGGGAGTGAGGGAAGGAGAGAGTTTCTCTCCCAGCATCTGGAAGTTGACTGAGAACTGAGTTGGAGTTTTCTTGAGATCAGAATCTGGTGAAGGCTGAAGTAGCTGCCGCCTTGAAGGCTGAGATTCCTTCTGGATACTAGGGACAGCTGAACTGCTGGAGGACTGAAGAAGCATGGCCAGGATAAGCCTTTATTTGTTTGTGGCTTGGTGGATCCTTGAGTTCCTGTCAACAGAAGTGGTGAAGGGTTTGAGATGTGCTGGATCCTGTGAACTTTATGGTGTAACAAAAACTGCCTGGACAAGAATCTGGGAGCTATCTGCCTCTGAATCCAAGTGACTGTTTGGTGGATTCAGGTAGGAGCTGGGACCATGAAAGGGAAGCCAGGGAATCTGAGAGACCACCCCGAGTCAAGATGAAGAAAAGGACACCCCTTGAAACTGAAGTTTACTAGACACCAAAGGATGGAGTGTTTGTGTAATTTTCTAATGATTGTATTTAGTGATTAATGATATTTAGTAATTGTGAATCTAGATAAGTGAATGATCAAGTTAATCTATGATTGCCCCATGAGTGAAAGATTGATTATTGTATTGTGAAATGACAGAATGATTAAGTAAGAAGGGTTTTCCCCCTTAGGGAAACCAGATAGTTATTATTTTGTTCTTTGTTCTAAATATTATGGCCACTGTAGTGAAAACTATGTGGCCATTTTAATGTTAAGCTGTTCTGAACACTATATTGTGATTCTCTGTGATAAGATGTGATGTTGTGAATATTATATTGTGAGTTGTTGTGAATGTTTGCCTCGATTTGTAATGGAATAAATGGAGTGTTCACTATACTGTGTAATCAGAATTTAAAAGTTGTTCACAGTAGCATTCTTTTGGGAATCTGCTAGTGCGTGGCATTCCATCCCACCTTAAGCCAAATACAGCAAGAATAATATTGACTCATTCTCTTTTCATCTCTCTGGTCTTTGCCTCCATTGTAATAGTTTTCTCTTGCCTCTTTGGGGTGAGATAATTTTCCCTATTCTATCTCTCTGTTTTTCCTTCTCCCAATATATTTCTTTCTCATCTCTTAATTTTACTTTTTTAGATATCATTCCTTCATATCCAACTCACCCTGAGCCCACTGTCTATGTATACATATACACACATATACACTCATACACACACGCTATACACTCACACACACATATACATACATATATACATACATATATATATACATATATATGCATATATATTCCCTTCAACTATCCTCATACTGAGAAAAATCTTGTCTTTCCATGTAGGAATGTAAAAAGTTAAACTTTAATAAGTTCCTTATGATTTCTTTTTCCTGTTTATCTTTTTATGTTTCCCTTGATTCTTATAGTTGAAAGTCAAATTTTCTGTTCAGCTCTAGTCTTGCTATCAGGAATGCTTAAAAGTCCTCTATTTCATTGAGTGTCCACATTTTCATCTGAAGTATTATACTCAGTTTCACTGTACAGGTGATTCTTGGTTTTAACTCGAGTTCCTTTGACCTCTGGAATATCATATTCCAAGTCCTTCCATCCCTTAATGTAAAAACTGCTATATCTTGTGTTATCCTGATTGTGTTTCCACAGTACTCAAATTCTTTGTTCCTTACAGCTTGTAATATTTTCTCCTTGACCGGGGAACTCTAGAATTTGGCTATAATATTCCTAGGAGTTTTCTTTTGGGAATCTATTTCAAGAGGTGATCAATGAATTCTTTCAATTTCTATTTTGCCCTCTGCTTCTAGAATATCAGGCTGTTTTCCTTGAAAATTTCTTGAAAGATGATGTCTGGGCTCTTTTTTATCATATCTTTCAAGTAGTCCAATAATTTTAAGATTATGTTTTCTTTATTTTCCATGTCAGTGGTTTTCCCAATGAGATATTTTATATTGCCTTCTATTTTTTCATTCATTTGGATCTATTTTATAATATATTGATTTCTCATAAAGCAATTAGCATCTATTTGCTCCAGTCTAATTTTGAAGGAATTATTTTTCTTCAGTGAGCTTTTGAAGTTTCTTTTCCATCTAGGAAAATCTGCCTTTTAAGGCATTCTTCTCCTCACTGGTTTTTTTAACCTCTGTTGCCCTTTGAGTTACTCTATTTTTAAGGTGCTATTTTCTCCAGTATTTGGGAGGGGGGTCTCCTTTAGCAGGCTGTTGACTCACTTTTCATGATTTTTTTATCATTCTCATTTCTCTTCCCGAGTTTTCCTCCAATTCTCTTACATGATTTTCAAAATCCTTCCATGGCCTGCCACCAATTCATATTATTCTTGGAGGCTTTTGATGCAGGAGTTTTGACTTTGTTGTCTTCTTATGGTTCTATGTTTTGATCTTCTTTATCACCAAAAAAGATTCTATAGTCTGATTTCTCTTCCTCTGCTTGCTCATCTTGCCAGCCAAGTACTTGACTTTTGAACTCTTTGCCACAATACAACTCTGCTTCCAGAGTGGAGAGTGCTGTGTCCCAAATTTCTAGGGTTATACACAGCTGTTGTCAGAGCTACCTACCCCAGAACTGTGAGGAGAACTGCCTCTCCTCAGCCTCCACAAGCTCTACCACACCAGCCCTTCTCACCCCAGGACTGCCACCCAAAATTGTGACCCAGGTCCAAGCAACGCAAAGGAAGAGATCCCTGCCTCATTGCCACCACAGAGATTCTTGCAGTTGCTCTCTGGTCAGTCATCTGGTCCCCCTACCATCTGTGGTCCTGAAGCTCTCAAACCAGCCTCAGTGGCAACAGCTGCAGCCACAGTCACCTCCACTGCCCCATGGGCAGGCACCAAACCGCACTCTTCTCTTGACTAGTTCCAAAAGAGTTTCTCCACTGTCCTTTTGCTTTCTTTTTGGCATTTATGGGTTGAGAAATCTTCAGACCACCAAAGCTTCAAGTGATTTGATCCCCTGACGTCTACTCTGACCAGTCTTATTATTTCTGTTAGTTTTGTTGTTGATATGGCCAATTATATTGATAGTTTTTCTAATATTGAACCAACCCTGGATTCCTGGTATAAATTCCACCCAACCACAATGTATTAGCTTCATGATAAATTGCTTTAATCTCTTGGTTGATATTTTATTTAAAATTTTTCCTCAATATTCATTAGGAAAATTGGTCTATAATTTTCTCTCTGCCTAATTTGTGTCATAAAGGTTCCTCCTGTTTTTTTCCAAATAGTTTACATAGTATTGGAATTAATTATTCTTTAAATGTTAGGCATAATTCATTTGTAAATGCACCTGACCCTGGACATTTTTCCTTAGGGAGTTCATTGATGGCTAGTTCACTTTTTTATTCTAAAATGAGGTTACATAAGTGTTTTACTTCCTCTTATGTTAATATGCAACTGAGGAAAAATTAAATACTAAATACATTTTTAAAAGGCTAGGCCAAATGGTAAAAGAAGTCCAAAAAGCCAATGAGGAGAAGAACTCCTTAAAAAGTAGAATTAGCCAAATGGAAGAGGAGGTCCAGAAGTTCACTGAAGGAAATTATTCCTAAAAACTTGAAATTGAGCAAGTGGAAGCTAATGACTTTATGAAAACTTAAGAAACAATACAACAATACCAAAAGCACAAAAATATAGAGGACAATGTAAAATCTCTCTTTGGAAAAAGAGTTGACCTGGAAAACATATCCAGGTGGAGTAATTTAATTATTATTGTACTATCTGAAAGCCATGATCAAAAAAAAAGCCTAGACGTTATCTTTCAAGAAATTATCAGGGAAAACTCCCCCAATACTCTAGAACCAGAGGAAAAATAGAAAGTGAAATAATCCACCAATCACCTCCTGAAAGAGATCCCAAAAGGAAAACTGACAGGAAAATTATAGTCAAATTCTAGAGTTCCCAGGTCAAGGAGAAAATATTGCAAGCAGTTAGAAAGAAACAATTCAAGTATTGTGGAGCCACAATCAGGATAACGCAGGATTTAGCAGCTTCTAAACTAAAGTATTAAAGGGCTTAGAATATATTTCAGAAGGCAAAGAAGCTAGGATTACAACCATGAATCATCTACCCAACAAAACTGAGTATAATCCTTTAGGGGGAAAAATGGATATTCAATGAGATAGAGGATTTTCAAGTATTCTTGATGAAACGACTAGAGCTGAATAGAATATTTGACTTTCAAATACAAGACTCAAGAGGAGTATAAAAAGGTCAACAGGAAAGGTAAATCAAAAGAGACTTAATGTTACACTATTTACACTCTTACATGGAAAGAGGACCATTTGTAAATAAGACTTTTCTCATTATTTGCGGTTGGTAGAAAGAATATATATAGTATATGTGTGTGTATATATATATATGTGTGTGTGTGTGTGTGTATGTGTGTGTGTGTATGTGTGTGTATGTATAGGTATATATGTATATATATGTATGTATATACACACATACATATATACATATACACAGACAGACAGATAGAGACTGAGACAGACAGAGAAAGAGAAAGAGAGAGAGAGAGAGAGAGAGAAAGAGAGAGAGAGAGAGAGAGCTAGTGAGAGAGAGAGTGCACAGGAGTGATTTGAATATGAAGGGATGATATTAAAAAATAAAATTAAAGGATGATAGAGGAATCTACTTGAAGAAAGAGAAAGGGAGAGGTTGAATAGGATAAATTATCTCACATTAAAAAGGCAAGAAAAACCTTTACAGTGAAGGGGAAGTGGGGAAGACGAGGGGGACTGAGTGAACCTTACTCTCATCAAAATTGACTCAAAGAGGGAATAACATATACACTAAATTGGTTATAGAAATCTGTCTTTCCCTACATAAAAGTAGGAAGGGAAGGTGATAAGAGAAGGGTGAGGGTGATAGAAGGGAGGGCTGATTGGGGAAGGGGTAGTCAGAAACAATATACTTTTGAGGAGAGACAGAGTAAAAGGAGAGGGAGAATAGAATAAAACATGGGGTGGGAAGAATGGGATGTAGTGAAATACAGTTAGCAATAGTAACTGCAAAAAAAGGTTGAAGCAAGTTTCTCTGATAAAGGCCTCATTTCTCAAACATACAGAGAATTGAGTGAAATGTAGAAAAATAAAACCCATTCCCAAATCTATAAATGATCAAAAGATATGATCAGTTGTCAGATGAAGTAATCAAAACTATCTATAGCCACATGAAAAAATACTCTAACTCACAATTGATTGGGGAAATGCAAATTAAAATAATTCTGAGTTACTACTTCTTATCTACTAGATTGATTAATAGGACAGAAAAGGTCAATGAAAATGTTGGAAGGGATGTGGGGAAAATGAGACATTAATGCATTGTTGGTAGAGTTGTGAACTGATTCAACCATTCTGTACAGAACTTTTAAAATCCTTTTGGATATCTTCCAAGAGGACTTTTGGGGCTTGAGACCAATTAATACTCTACCATGAGCCTTTACATATAGGCATTTTGATATTCTCGTCCTCTTCTAAATTTGTGCTTTGATCTTCCCTGTTGTCACAGTTCCTTTCCATTATCAGGGCTCTTTTTTTCATTTGATTTTTGTTTATTTTTTAAGTTAAGCTTTCCTCCTGGGCACAGAGGGCACTTTCCCAAGCTTCTTGCAATGGGCATCAGGGGTCTGGTCACTGATTTTCCATGCCAGGGCCTCAGGTGCTTGCAGCATTCCCTCTGTGCTAAAGTGACCCTGTGTAGCTCTGCCTGCTATGGTGGGTTTCTGGAGCTGGCAATTTTCCTTCTACATTGGGACTACAGGCCTCACAACTGACCTGCTGAGTTAGGACTGAGGGGCCTCAGGTTCTGATCTGCAATGTGATTAAAGGGTCTCCAGTTGACTTGTCTAGACACCATCTACACTGGTCTGTATTCCCCTTTTATCCAAGTAAGATAGACCTTACCTGAATGCTTTCTATATTATCTTAAGCTGGCATATTGTTTAATTCCATCTTTTTTGTGTATTCTGTCACTATAGCATCCTTTTTGAGGTTTGACTTAATGTTGTTTCTGAAAGAAACAGGGAAAAACTCAGGCATCTTCCTAGCTTCTTTCCACCATCTTCCCAACTCTTTTTTTTCTTGACAAACATACTGTAGTGATTTGCCATTTCCTTCTCCAGTTCATTTTACAAATGGGAAACTGGAGCAAACATAGTTCTCGGGGTCATACAGCTTTAATGTGTCAGAGAGCAGATTTGAACTCAGGAACATGACTCTTCCTGCCTCGAGACCCAGCACTCTACCCACTATATCTCCTAGCTGACAACTGAGCCACCTAGCTGTCTGAAAAATATTCCAGAAAGTCCCCTCCAGATCCATCCTCCTCAACGTGATTTGAGGCAAAGAGTATTGTAATTAGAGTCAGGAGACAAGGGTTTGAATTCTAGCTTCAATATTAATGAGCTATGTGACCCTCAGATAAATCTGTTTCTTTATCTATAAAATCTTCTTACTAATAATACTCATAGCATCATCTATTATTCAGGGCTATTGTGAAGAAAACTTTTTAACATTTAAAGTGCCATATCAATGCAAATTATCATTATTACTTCTTTTCTGAACATATTATCTTTTTTTTCCTTTTATCCCTTTCTCTCTTTCCCATCATTTTCTCTCTTTCCAATCCTTTAGCTCTACCTTTTTCCAGAACCAATAAGTGTTCCTCTATTCTTTGTTGCTGTCCTTGTTCATTGGACCTCTAGGTATAGATGATCATTATATTCTCAGCTGTACCACAAAAGATTCTCATTAGGACCTTCAGGGAAGCCAGAGGCCAAATTAGACTCTTACTTGGTTCCAGTATAAGGTGAATCTAGGTATAAGAATTGGTGGGGAGAGATGAACTGTTCCACAGACCATTTTTTCTATAACCTAAGTCTATCTCAAAGGTTTATTATTTTTTCCATCTTTTGGCAGACTACGTATGACATTAAATTGGTTTCTCTTTTAAAGTAGCAAGCTTCTGAGCAAACAACTTCTCAGAGACTCCAGAAGTTTCTGAACAATGACACAAAAGAAGATAAGACCCTCAGTTGTTTGTATTCCATCAGTACCATTTTTCAAGGCAGATACTTTTCAAATAGAAACATTCTTGTAAAAATATATATGAAATTTCCTTATATTCTATTTCCCCCTATTACTTCCCCATTCTTTTCTTCTGGGGGAAAAAATGTCACTGTCTGTTACTCATGAATCTTTGTAACTATTTCTTCTCTCCTGTCAGAAAGCTCTACCTTGAAGCTAAGTCACTGCCAGCTTGGAAAGTAGCAGTACCAGAAGCTGGCAGAGATATGTTATTGTCATTTCTATGTTTCATTTTCCCAGAAGCTAAGAAAAAACTTTCTTCACATACAAGTAACACTAGCTCAGCTGTTGCAATTCACTCATGGGCACGATTCAAGGGGTAAAAAATATATCAAATAACACAACTTGTACCAGTTTCCTTTCATATATGTATCCCTTTTATTCTCTTCCATCTGCAACTCAATGAGTAGGAAATGTGATGGGTTGGAAAAATCTGCTCAGTCTGGTAAAGCAGTTTGAAGATGTCAATGCTAAGAATAGTCCATGGACTGACATTAAATAGTAGGGACACATGCTGAGTTGGCTCACCCAATACTGGTGTGGAAAGCAGCGTACCAAATTAGAATTTAGATCGGAGACCTTTTTTTAGAATATTTTTAGATCACATCACTCAAGGAGAGCATGCATCTCTCCTAAGAGTAGCTATATGTCCCTTTGATACATTAACACCCAAAAAACACATTTATTCACCTTTAGTCCTTTCTATAAGCATCAATCAGTCATTTCTAAAAAAAATTTGTAAACCCTCTAAACTAGAGTTAAATATATAACACTTCATAATAATATATTATGGAATTAATAGTAATCTGTATAACTCTTTACAGTTTTTCTAACCATTTTCACACCTATTATCTATATGGGAAAGAGATGTCACAATATCTTTTTCTGTATCTATAAAAGAGGAATTCACTATCTGTTCATTTCTAAGTGAGTATGGTTGTCAAATTTCTTTTTTTGGCTATGTGGTCTAAAGATGGGACTGTTGTAAGCAGTTAGGAGGGATTTGGGAGGTCAAAAGAAAGGGAAGGATTGGAAACTGCCAAATTTATCCAGTTCTGACTTGGAGAAACTGCCTCATTGCCCTAATTTTGAAGCTCTTAAGACTACATAAGCATTTGAAAGTTCCTAGCTAGGAGTTAGAATGAATCCTCAGTGGTACACTGATTACCGTCCTGGCAACCTATATTTCACAAAGGCCTTGGCTAAACATAAATTTGAATCAATTATCATAGAATAACCATAACCTTCCAGATAAAATTTCTATTCTCCTTTAAAAAAGTTTTTCAAAAGCACCATCACCTCTTTATTTGTTTTCTTGTTTACATTATTCATTTTCATTACATGTTTGAATTACACATTTTCTCCCCATCTTGCCTCTGCCCCAACCCTAAAAAAGCAAGCCCACTGTAAAGCCCCTCCCCTGCTCTGCTCTCTTATTTTCTGGTAGGGCAGAGGGGCTCCCTATCCCAGCCCCTGTATATCTTAATTCCTAGTTGCAAGTATTGGAGAACTTTGAATTCTAGATTCTTTTGATTCCTCCCTTGTCACCCACCTGCACTAAAAGGATAATCAGTTCAATACAAGCTATGGATGTGTGATTATACAGGACATCTTCATAGTGGACATATTGTGACAGTGATCGTCTGTCTCTCCTTCCTATCCCTCCCCCCCACCTTGTTCTGTTCTCTACCCTGTCCCTGTCCATTTAC